>JALLPH010000014.1:0-52263 GCA_036939855.1 Cyclotella choctawhatcheeana
TGTTATCTATGTATTACTTACATATCAGTCATTAGATACTTTTATCTACATACACAGTAACATCTGCAACCTGCAACCCCATTCCATTATCTGCCAGGGCAACCTTGCCCTCCTTGTAATTATGTCCTGCTGCCAAGCTGAAAAGGAAAGGTTGGGAAAGGCCTGTTTTGATTTTCATTTTTGGCGCGCTTGTGGCTTGTGGCTTTGCTCCATGCTCCATCCTCAATTTCCGCTATGATTTGATACACTCTCCCATCCTATGCAAACAACGATGAGCGAAGTACGGAAGAGAAAGCGTCAATCATCGGGTAACCCAGAAGCACCCCCGGCCGCTATTGACATCAGTAGCCTTCAAAGTAACCAACCCCGTCGTAGCTTACAGCGTTCTTCTAAGGACAGAGTGTACGCCCAACGACTTGAAGCGAAGGGTGATACAGTGGCAACATGCAATGGATCTGGTTCAAACAATAAATCTGGTGGTAGCAATCATGGCTCCAGTAAATCTGCAACTGGTAAGAGCAATAAGAACCGTAGACTATCTCGATCAACTGGAAAGAAGAGAGAGGAAGTGCCACCGGGTTGGCCATTCGTCGACACTCGTGACAAACCGACGGCGAAACAAACAACGGATGTAAAGAAATCCGCATCACGGGAAACAAATTGTGGAAATGATTTGCCTGTGTTGACGAGAAGGCAGCAGCGTGAATTGGCGTCGGGACTGCCAGTGGATCGGGCTTCTTTGAATATTGACAAATCCGAGAAGATGAACATTACATCGTCTGTTTCGGGAGAGAGTGGCAACAATAAAAACAGCAGCTCTGAGTCAAAGTCACCAATACTCTCACCTACTAATCCTAAAAACTCTCGGACGCGCCGCAAATGTAGCACCAGCAGTATCGAACGGTGTAAACAGTTGGAAGTGCATGGGAACGTTCCTGTAAATAATATCAACGGCGATGGTATTAGCAAAAGTGCTTCCGGAGACGGCAGTGACAAACCAGATGGTAAGAAGGTTCACGAATCACAAGATACGAGCAACGGCATTGAAAATCAACCAATACAGGAATCGAAAACTCCCAAGAACCACAGCACACCAATCAATAATGATTTGAACGAATCTGCAGGTGATGCCAATAATGGTAGCAACAAAGAATGCAATGTACAGCCCTCAAAAACAATTGCAGAATTGTCAACTCCTCGGCCGCCGCCAGCCACAGCAAAAACCTGGACATGTAGCCGATGTACATTAACGAATAGCAACCGTCGTAAAAAATGTGAAGTATGTGGAAATATTAAACATTTATCCATGACTTCCGATGGTACATTTGCCTTGAGTGATGGGGTAAACAAACAATCATCTAATGGGGGTTGTAAGAAGAGCTCTCAGGATGATGCCGTCGAGGCCAATCAAGTCTTATTGTCATCAAACCAGCAGTGGACTGAAACATCTGCCAATACGTCAGATAATTCCTCTGTCCCAGCAGATAATGACTTCTTTGCCATAGCCTCTGAACCAGTGTCAACGAGATCTAGATTCAAACGGATACGTCTATCTCAGGGTATGACACAGACAGAGGACGAAACTCAAAAATCACAAGAATCATCATTTGATGGATCCTCCAAAGTTGTAGCTCAGTATAACCAACAAAATGGCAGTTCGTCGTCGGAGAATGAGTCTGCATCAAATCACAAACAGTCAGGAGATGCCAAATCATCCAACTCGTTTGTAAATATGCTCAAGGAAAGTAAGAGTGGAAGGCGCGAAAGGCGAAAAAAGGAAAAAGCAAAACGCGTGGAAAGATATTTGCTTAAGACTGGCAAAATGGAGGTGGGAGTTAGACTGTCCCTATGTCAAGTTACATCAACCGAGAAACTCAATGATGTTAGTCTAGCTGCATATATTTCGTCTGAGGTCATGTGTCGAATAAAATTTGGCTCTCACGGTAACGCAGAAGAATCAAAGCAAAATGATTATGACAGAGTGAATCAGTTACCGTGCGGTCCAGATGAGGCAGCCACTATAGATACAAAGACCAACGTGCAAGTCCAGGACGTAGGAGATTCTTCTGCATGCACGCCTAATCATGGTCAAGCCGACTTCAGTGATGAAAAAGGGAACGAAGCGACAACTGCACCGCGCGATGACCAGTCTGGGATCAAAAGATATCCGCTAAAGACGGGCAAAGTGGAGGTGGGAGTTATACTGTCTCTTTGTCAAGGTATACCAACCGAGGAACTCAATGATGTTAGTCTAGCTGCATGTATTCCGTCTGAAGTTATGTGTCGAATAAAATTTAGCTCTTTTGGGACCGCAAAAAATCAACACGATTATAACGGGGAGAATCAGTTGCTGTGCTGCCTAGATGAAGATGTGACGTCCACAACAGATACGAACAGCAACTTGCAAGACCAAGAAGTAGGAGAGTCTGCTGTATCCATTTCTAATCACGGTGAAACCAACTTCAGCGATGAAAATGAAAACGAAGCGACACCTGCACCACGCAACGACCAGACTTTGGCCGATGACGCAATATCTACTAGTGCGATTGCCGACAACAAGAATGAAGAGGAGGCGACTCTAAATTGTGATGCGGCTGATGCGAAATACAACGATATCGGTCAGATGATAGAAAACGAGAGTTCACCCAGTCCAAAAGAAACTCCTGTGGGAGAAGCCGTTGGTAGTATTGGCCATCTTTCGGCCGATACAGCAGAAAAGAATCCAAGTGAAATCGAATCTACAAGGAATGATGATGTAAACCAACACTTAGTGGCCGAGACTGAGAAGTCTATCGAAGTAAAGGTTCCCAAGGTCGAATCAGATACGTCAAACAATGGAGGTGACCTCAGTGGTGTTTTGTACGTAAACAATAATCCCGGTGTAAAAGAGACCGAAAGTGAGTATCACATGTCTCTTGGATCTCACGATGATGACGGGAAAGATGTTGTGGACAAATTGAAGGGTGTGGATTTAAAGAGAGAGGAGCACGAAGAAGAAAAGCAGGCTGATGAAACCTTGAGTGAACCACTGGTCGACCAGTCATACACCGCGCCTAATTCTGCTGACTCTACTGTCCAGCAACCGAAACGTCAAGGGTTTGTAGAACTCCCATTCTTTCCTCTAACTCAGCAAGCATCGGAGTTTGATTACTTCTCTCAGGTAAAACTTTTCTTGTTAATACATAAATTATATGTTGCGATAACCTTTAATATGCCTGCCCCCTTTTCTCTCCTTTTTAAGGCGTCACTAGATAGTAATGTCTGCGGATCATCAGTGAAAAAGTTATCAGAGTATGAATACAATCGCAGCGAGAACAAACATGAACCCACATCAATCTCTAGCCCGAACCGTAAACCTTTTAGTAAGGCCGAATCCATCCAGCAGCAAAATACCACCAAAGCAGAGAACATTGTGCAATCCAAAGATCATCGCGATTCTGTCGAACATTCTGAGCCTCACAATCTCACTGCTACACACGAAAGCGAAAGCGAAACAACGAAGGATCAACTTTTCCAGAACACAACAATACCGTGTCCAATGTTTCAAACAGCAGGGAAGAAACAATCAATCCAAATATCAGCAGAGGGTCTATCAAAAGCTAATACATTGTTCTCCGATGCTGAAGCAGACAAAGTTGTCATTCCTCTATCTATTAGTTCTCCATCTGATCCTGACTTGTCTCTTAGCACGTCACAACATGTTGCCAATAATTGTTTTGGACACAAAAGCTCTCGCGAAACTTCCACCGAGCCATTTCCCATGTTCCAGACTGCAGGCAAAAGACAAATAATTCATGTATCAAACGAGAGTCTATCAAAAGCAAACAATCTGTTCTCTGGGATCGAGTTAGAAAGTGATTGCCGCAAAGAAGACTCAACAAGAATCGATTCTGTAGGCGCAGCATCTTATCGGCACGACGAGAGTGAAACCAATAGTGCCACATTTCCCGCGTTTCAGACTGCAGGCAAGCACCAAACAATCCGAATATCAGCCGAGAGTCTATCAAAAGCAAGTGAATTATTTTCTAGAGTCTCATCAAACCAAGGCACCAGCTCATTCAATGATAAATCATTTGATTCTGCCGCTGATTCTCGTCGTTTAACACGTCGACAATCCGTGGAGGCGAATACTCACAACAGGGCGTTTTCAATGTTTCAGACTGCAGGCAAGCAACAAACTATACATGTGTCCAAAGACAGTATAGCGAAGGCAACTTGCCTTTTCTCTCAGGTAGACGTTGGTCGAGTAACTCATTATAAGCCTTTATGCGACGATACCAAGTTCTCCGAGCATTCTTCGTTTAGCAATGACAAAGTTGAAACAGCGGAAGATTCTCTTCCTGTATTTCAAACAGCTGGTAAGAAGATTGCAATCAATATCTCAGATGAAAGCATGTCAAAGGCGGACCAGCTATTCGAGTTCGCAAAAAATATTGCGAACCAAAGACAAAATGCTGACGAGAAGGCGCTAATACAAACACCAGGAGATATGTGTGAAAAAGATGCAAATATAAGGAGCCATCAAGCTGCGTGTCTTACAGGTTCAACTCATTTGTCAATCCAACCAGCTCTTCCAAAAGGTGCAACAATCAAGGTATCCGATGAAAGTTTATCAAAAGTCAGCCAACTGTTTCGTTTCAAAGATGTGGAAAAAGTGGATTCAGCGCAGCACTCAAAATTATCTGATACTTCTATGACTACTAATGCATCAGCATTGCAGGGTAAAACACATGCATCTCATGATGATTCGTGCCGGCCTCCAATATTTCAAACTGCAGGCAAAAAGACAGCAATACAAATATCAAAGAAGTCTCTTTCTAAGGCAAACAAGCTTTTCCGGGATGTTTCTTTTGAAACGCATCCTGCACCTTTTACTGGCGAGCACGCACACGGTGTGATTAACAAGCCTGTAGCTTCAAAGATTGTATCAAACCCATCAAATCAGCCTGTTTTTCAAACAGCCGGGAAAATGACACCAATACAGATATCTGAGGAGTCTTTATCAAAGGCCAGCACACTGTTTGATCACAACGAGGCCAACATTGGCAATGCTTCTGTACTTTTGGATAAATGTTCGCAAGATACCAAGGCTCTTACTCTTGCTCCACACGTTGCCCGTTCTACAAAGCATCGTGAAACAGCAGCTTTACCTGTCTTTCAAACTGCTGGGAAAATGGTGCCAATACAAATATCTGAGGAGTCTTTATCAAAGGCAAGCCAACTATTTGATCACAATGAGGCCAACATTGGCAATGCTTCTGTATCAATGAACAAGCGTTCACAAGATACCAATGTTCTTAGTCATGCTGCTGATATGGCGCGTTCTACTAAGTCGTGTGAACCAACATCTTTACCTGTCTTTCAAACTGCCGGGAAAATGACACCAATACAAATATCCGAGGAGTCGTTATCAAAGGTCAGCAAACTGTTTGAAGCTACTGAAGTCAAGGATGTACAGTGTGAAAACTATCATACTAAACTACCCCCTCATCTCTCGGTTACTGGTGAACAAACATCTAACGAATTGGCTTCATCGCGATCATTCTCTATTAATGATGGGTTTGACCATGTTCAGCACCAACAATGTAATCAGGATTCAGAAGATAATTTCGATTCAGAGGCAACTCCTGCAGGTGATCAATCAATATTGAAACAAAGTGCAAGTCGTCCACGAAATAGGAATAGAGTTAGATTTTCTCTGGACCCGACCAATATGCGTGATACTAGACATCAAAATGAAATTCACAAAGAGAACGGCGTTTATTTGGCGAATGGTGAAAAAGGTGGTGCTACAAGTAATTTGAAGACTGATGGTTTGGGATCTTTTGTGACTCCAGACAAACGGAATTTGCAACTAATGAAAGGCGGAGAGGTGGAAAATTGTGAATGTCCTTCGACATTGCCCCTGTCTGATGATCAATCTACCAGCATCGAATCGACATCTGAAAAAAGTCTTGCCATCAAGGATGCCAACTGTGAGTCTCACAAAGAGCCACCCCTCACAACATATTCATGTTTTCCTGATCCCAACAACGTATACACGCCACTTCATCAAAATGATGCTACTGATTTACAGTCTGAAATCAAATCTAAAAGACTGTTCCAAGCTGACGAGTCTGCTCGAATCCAAAGGCGATCTTCCGCAGTCGATGGACACAGTTCGAATAAAGTGAGTCTTCGCCAATTATCATTAAGCAATGCAACAACAACAAAATGCTTAGAGAATGGAGTGAGTGATGTGACGCTTCGTGTCACAAGTACAAATGCAAATAAGCTTAGATTCAGTTCAGAAAATGGGTTGCCGTTGTTTATCTTGGGTCAGAGAGATGTGCCGAAAGGTAGCAACATTGGAAAGGTTGCAGACATCAAGAAATGGCTGATTGAACAAGGCTGTGACGAGTCTTTGTTTACTGATAAGTGGATTCAAAATCACTTTAGATTCATTGTGTGGAAGCTTGCTGCGATGGAGCGCTCCTTTAGTGAAAAGCTCGCTGGCCAATACCTCAATTATGACCACGTCTTGAGACAAATGAAAGACCGTTACGAGAAAGAACTGTGCAGAACTCTGCGGCCGGCCGTACGGAAAATACTCAATCGAGATGTCTCTGCATGCATGCCACTAATTCTTTGTGTGAGCCAAGTTCTTCGATTCAGAACCAATACGAATCAACCTGGAACCAGCAAAGAGGAAGTTAGATTGGAGTTATCAGATGGGTGGTATGCTCTGCCTGCTACAGTAGATACTGTTCTTCTGCGATTTATAGAGGAAGGTAAGATCAAGGTAGGGACGAAGCTTTTTGTGTGTAATGGTCAGCTCTTGGGATCCGAAGATGGTGTAGATCCTTTGGATGATAGCTACTCATCTTCCAGGCGAGACTGCCCCTTGTGCCTCAGCATCAACGCCAACAGCACAAGATTGGCAAGATGGGATGCCAAGCTAGGTTTTGTATCTCCAGGAAACCCATTGCTCAGTCGAGGCAGTCTAGTTGTGAAATCATTACATGATGTCTTTATTGATGGTGGTCAAATCCCTGCAATAGACTTGATCATCAACAAACAATATCCTAAGATGTTTTTGGAAGAAATAAATGGGACTACTCTTCATCTCACGGAAACAGAGGACGCAGCTAGACAGATCGAACACAACACGAGGCATCAGCGTGAGAGCGAAAAAATTGCTGATACAGCTCGAACTGAGTGTATAAAAGTGAGGATATCTGCCGACTCATTGTATTGTTCTTATCATTTGACTAATAAGGATTATATCCGATTCAGGAAATTGATGGAGATGCCCCTCTGCAATGGAAAGATATGCAGCGGTCCAATAATCCTGGCGAGTACTACGACAAGCTAGACTCTGCTGACAAGAAACTTGTGGATGAATGGACTACTAAACGCTCCACTTTGTTACAGAGCATGATTTCCAAAACTGTTCGAGATTCAATGAAAGATGACCCGTCTACAGAAAGAAAGAGCAAGGCATACGTCAAATTGCTAGTTTCAACGTTTTCAACCAAGAAATACAGTAAGTCTGCTTCACTCCTTGCAGAGCTCACAATATGGCGTGGGTCTGATCAGCAGCTTGATCTGATTCGAGAGGGATCTATTGTTAGAATGAACGATTTAGTCGTAAAGTCCAAATCTAAGCGTGGCATGCTGCAATTGTCAGCGAATCAAGAAACGCCAATGGAGTCACTGCCCGACCAGCCTTCTCGCGAACAACTCATCAAAGCGGGATACATTCCTCGTATTCCTAAATCACTTATCCAGATCAACATCATGGCAAAACAACTGATAGGTGTCAAAAAAAATTGCATGACCGTCAACCGTGAATTTGATGTCGTGGCATGCGTTGTAAAAGTTTCCCGGATTGGAGAAAACACTACAGTCTTGTACTTAACCGACGAGTCGGGCCTAATCATTAAAGTGAAGAGGGATCACAAAACAGACAATAGTGATGTTTTCGCACTTGGCAACGGCCCTCTACCAGCTGTCGTTGCCTATAAGAACTTGCGAATGTCATCTTTTGATGAAGATGAGCATTGCGCGGTAGCAACATGGGAGTTGCTGTCGTGCAAGGGTAATCGCTGTATGCAACGCATGTGTGACGACCTCCATTCATGGTGCACTTCAGATAGTGGTGTGAAATGCTGTAGCACTGTATTGGATAAGATCAACGCTGGTATACCATTCGGCACTGATCACTTCATCAAGTCAAAGGTTTGTTTCGGTTACATTTCATGCGTTGAAAGAGAGAACAGTCATGATGTACCAACCTCTTCAGGAGCTGAAATAATCATAGATTATGGCGGAAGTTCAATCAAGGCGTGCCTTCCCAGGCATTTGCTGCAACGAGCAATTGAACTTCATCGGGCTACCTACACCAAAAACTGTCCAGAACTTCATGGTTTGTCATTGCTGAATTATATGATACGGTACAACCAAATGCTCCTTCGGTTTGTGTTAAAAGAGTCATCTAGTTACGGTGGAGAGTCTGCCGGCGTGCCGAAGGTGGTTGACGTATCTCCAGCAAAAGTAAAAGAGCTTTCTAGACTTCATTTGTAAACTATAAGTATCCTCAAGAATAAAACGGTGGTACTTCAATGAATACTTTTACACATTAAACGAAGAATGACACTAATATAGAGTCAAAGACGCCAAACCTTTGATCATGTGCAGTTGGAGGACCAAAGTCCATATATATATGAATGTATATGTTTGGGCCTAAGCCATGGACATAGAAACGGAAAACTGGTCAACTTCAAAGAAATCAAACTCCTCCTCTACACCACCTCCTATCATCGACATTGACGGCACTTTTGATTCTTCATTATCCAGATCCACTCCTGCTACATCTGTCCGATCATCAAATATTGGCATAAAGAAGAAATCATCATTGGTAGATACAGATTCTTTAGGTGCAGATACCCCAAAACCATTGTTGAACTGCTCCAATGGAGGCATGCTCATTGAGATGGATGCAACTATCTCTAGCTCTTCAATTTGCTCAAAGTCTTCTTCCGGAATACTCATTGACAACGAGCCGAGTTTCGCACTCAACTGTTCAAACCAAGCCATATCTTCTTCAATTACTGCCATACTCATTGATAATGAATCCACATCATCGAATTGTTCGAACTTTTCTTCATCTGGAATAGACATGGATAGCGATCCAAAATCTACATCAAACTGTTCAAACTCCGATTCTATAATTACTGGCATACTCATGGAAACTGAATACGCCACATCTTCAAATAGATCAAACTCTTCTTCTGGAATACTCATAGACAAGGATCCAAAATCTGTACCAAATTGTTCAAAGTCCGATTCTGCTATTGTGACCGCCACGCTCATACTCAAAGATTCACCCGACACGTCAAACTCTTCAAATTCCACCTCCTTCATGGCAGCAGGTACACTCATGGGCATGCTAATCGAGGAGTCATACATCTCAAACTGTTCTAACTCTACATCCACTTCAGGCAAGCTCATAGAAAACAGAGGCAATTCCTCTTGTGGTAGGGACATGCTCAGATTGATCCTTGCTGCCAACGCGGATGCTTCCGACCGCAGATCGCGTCGTAGTCTACCAACTCCTCGCAGATTATTTCTCGTTTGACCCCATTCAGAAGTTTCTGCAGATACAGTGGTTATTATTGTAAGAAGAGCTGAGGATAGGAACTTCATTATGATCGATAGATATATAATGAATGATTGGAAATTGATGAGACCGTTTGTTGGGGATGGTAAAATGAGGAGATCAATCGTTGCAGACGGCAATGCTGCTGTTGAAATGGCGTTGGGTTTGTTAAGTGTTTTGCTGTATCGATCGTGGATGGAGTTGATGGGTGACTATTTTTGGCGTGGACGGAGAGTCGATGGGCGAGAGAGAACGTTGGAATGCACACGTATGCTGTGTGCCAATTTTACTTAAGTTATCTCTACTCCTACCGATTTAACGCAACGCAGACGCGCAGCGCGCGAAAAACACCCCCTCCTCAGTGGCGGGAGGATTCTGGACTCCCAATTAATGGCGACAGCCACCAGCAACCCCATCTCACCCATCACCATGAAAACCATGAGCCATCAAATATGATGTCAGTATCAAGATAGCTTTCCCTGCTATAATGAGATAAACCTCGAGCCGCAAGCGCCTATTCACTCAGAGCACACACGCCCACACAACACTCTTAATCATGGGGCGCAAATCACGTCACTCCGCCAAAACAGGCGACGCATCCCTCTACAAATCCCGCTCAACCAAAGTGACATCCTCCAACATCAACGATAATTCCGACGATGACGCCATGTACAACGAGGTGGAACGTCATTACAACAAACACATTGATAACAATGACGATTATTTAAGATTAGATCACGATGGCGAAGAAAGTGAAGAGGATGATGGGGTGACTACCAAGCGAGAGGGAGTCTTTGATTTAGGGATTGGTAGTGATGATGATGACGACGACGGCAATATGAGTAGTGATGATAGCGAAGAAGAAATCGACAATGAAGCTGCCATTCATATACCAGTAGATGAAGATGATTCCACCGATAACTCTGAAGACGAAGAAGAAACAAATGTGTTTAACTGGGGAACGAAAAAACATTCATATTATCACGGCGATACAGCAGATCTGGAAATTGGTCAAGATGAGGACGATGCCTTATTGGAAGAAGAGGCGGGGAAAGAGGTTCAAATGGCACGGCTTGAAGGTGTGGAGGAGGGTGATTTCATGTTGGGAGATGAGGATGCAAAGGAGGAAAAGAAGACTGTAAAACACAGAGTCAAGAGGAAAGAAAAAAATTTCTCGAGGAAAGACAAACTGAAGGTTATGAAAAAGGCACATCCCGAGCTTATGCCTGTTGTGGATCATTTTAAGGGAGGGTTAGAAGACTTTGTAAATACTACTGCTGTGGTCGGTGATGCATTGTTCAGGGCTGATGGGGGCAATGAATCTGAGGTATGTTCTCATTCCAATATGTTTTTGTTGTGTTGTTGACTTTGTGTTATACAAAGCACTTGATATGATAGACTGGAATATGCGCAACATGTCAGTCGTTATTCTAGTAGAAAAATGGTGCAACATCATGGGGAATCATTTTAATCCTACGAACTGGCCTTTTTTGTTTGATAGGCAATGGTTCGCTTGTATGACATCCCACATTTTTTTATGTAAAAAATACTCTCTGACCTGTAAGGCATTTGTATTCTCTATCTTACTTCACGTACCATTTCAGGCTGTTGGTTCAACTCCAGCAGGATTGCAGTATCTAATCACCAAATCAATGCTGCAAGCATCCAAGGCCTTAAACTTATCATTATACCTCTTACTCAAGGCAGATCAAGCCTCACCCATATCCGATGCACCTGCCCCCATACGAGAAAATAACGATAATTTGTTCCTAGTAGACGATGATGCCAATGATATCCAAAATCATCCAGTTATGGACCGACTGAATCAGTTGAGTCAATTGACGGACAAGTTGAAAGAAAATGTAGAAGATAAAACACCCGGATTGGAGCAACAGATGCATAGTTTGGTCAAGGCTGCAGCTTTAATGAAAGGTCAGAGTGTCGAGTCAAGTGATGAATCTTCAGTTGAAGATGAGGATGATACTGAAAAAGGCACTGAAGTAAGCACAGACAAAAGTAATGTCAGAACAACTTCTACCCAAGAAGATTCTGATGCAAGCTCTGAAGCTTCATCTGACAGTGACGAAGAAGAATCCGAAGCTGTTATTCAACGGCGGATCCTCACTGAGGCTAAATTTGCACTGAGAAATCAAGATATCGATGATGCCGTGAAGTCATCCAAGTCAAGAATTCGACGTCTGGCGCCACCATCAAGCATGGATTATGGTGATGATGCAGAGGAAGTATCAGAAAAAGCGCTGGAAGCAGGTCGCAAGCTTGCATCTACGATGAATTCGATCACTCAAAAGAGTGCATCTAACAAGGGAAAAAAGAACCAACTTATTAATGTTGAAGACGAAGTTGACGAATATGATCAGCTGCAGCGCGGACTTGCAATGATGGATGATGAATTCGGAGTAGGATCTGACGCAGAGGATGGAGGCGGTAGTGAGGCGGAAGATGAGGGTTTTGGTGACGAAGATGGCGATGACTTTTATAACAAAATCAAGTCTAAGAGTCTGGCCAAGAAGGAGGCAAAGAAGCAAATGTATGCCGTGGCACCCAAGTATCCCCGATTAGATGATGAAATTGAAGGTAAATTTCAATTGCAAACTGCAATTTGTTGTTCGTGTATTACAAACTACAACTCGGCTCAACCTCTTTTTTGTTGCTGTTCCTTTAGGTGAACGTGCCATTAGCAGAGTAATTCTTAAAAACCGTGGACTTGTGCCCCACAAACCTAAAATCAATCGCAACCCTCGTGTCAAAAAACGAGAGCAATATCGCAAGGCTCTCATTAGAAGGAAAGGAGCTGTGCGAGAGATGCGTACTGAAGAAAGTCATGTTTATGGCGGAGAAAGCACTGGTATCAAGGCTGGTATTTCTCGAAGTAGAAAACTGGGTGGTGGTAGATAGATAAATATTATGTTCGTCTGCCTAAGACATCATCATTCATGAAGATCAAAGATTTAGTTTAAAGCATGGCATATCATATACATAGATGCATTCAAAAAATTTCAGGTCAAGTTTCAGTGTTGATCCGGCGTGGTAGTAGTGATCGGCTCCGGCGTGGTAGTAGTGATCGGCTCCGGCGTGGTAGTAGTGATCGGCTCTGACGTAGTATCTTGAGTAGCAAGACTTGGTGATAGAGTTGGCTGCCCTGAAATCGGTGCATATGATATGGGGGCAACGGCATTTGGTGGCATCGACGGTAGGAATGTTGGTGAAGTTGATGTAGGGTCAATCGAAGTTGGTGATGACAAGATAGGTGCATGTGTCGGGGACTCAGTCGTACGCTGTGTGTAAATGCCACATGCATCAACAAACTTGCAGTTATCAAACGATCCAAAGTATTGCTCACAGCAATCAAGAAGATCCAATTCTCCTCCAATGTTATTATTTGTACACTCTGCTTCTCCATCTATTTCAGCGAAGGAGAATTTCCTTGCAGAGCATCCACTTGGTTGCAATATTGAAGGCTCTAGAGTGGAATGAATTGTAGGTTCGCCGGAAACTGGCAAAGTCGCTATTGGCGAAATGGACGTAGGCAAAGTTGAGACCGGACTCGCAGTCACAGGCTTGTCTGTTGGGCTTGGACTCTCCATAATGGACTCTTCCTCTGATTTCTCTCTATCGGCTGAAGTTCTCTTGTTAGGACTTTTACTAGTTGAATGCCGAGTTGGCTTACTATTTATGCGTACCAAAATCAGACTTTGATTTGCAAAATATGGGGATGTTGTATATGGGTATATTTTAATAGAATGCATGGCTTACATTGGGGCAGTTGTAAGGCTTATCGTTGGGACTCGTGTTGGCCGTTTAGTAATAGGGCGATTTGATGGAAATGAAGTCCTAAACATCAAACAGTAAGACAATGCGAAAATCAAATAAGTTATGGGAATAGTAACATTGCTTACACTGGAGTGGGTTCTGGCGTGGTATTTTTGTTTGACTCATCTATTGAATGAGGGTTGTCCCGAGACTGGCTCTGTGAGGTTGGATCAATCGGAATGGTAGTAGTAGGATCATCCGTAGACGTAATGGTGGTAGTAGTGAAGTTCAAAAAGAATTGAGTACTCTCAGCTTCGTCAGCAATCGATAGTACATCAGTCGCTGGGGCAGTTGTTGATTGAATAGGTAAGACTGTGCCATTTTCAGACAGAAATGAGTCAGAAGAAGCATCTCTGATTTCCAATGCTGCATTCTCAGGTTGCGACAGTTGCTCTAACACTTCTTTGTCGGGGTCAATTTTGCTTGTTTGACCTTTACTCAATCCCACAGCAATTGATATAGCAAATAGACATATACACACACCAAAGAACAACCATATTAACATTTTCTTCTTGCGAGAAGATCTATCATATCTGATCTGAACATACGTGAAAAAACCAATGCTGTAGCTGCTCTTACTATTCTTTCCGCTTTTGCCACTCTTGAATGAATAAGGCTGCCTAAGGGACTCAATGTTTATATCACCAAAGGGCTGATTCGCGTCTTTCAGATATCCCATGGACATGATGCTTTTATGTCTAGCTGGGCTATTGATATCAATGGCAATTTTGTCAATATCAGCAGTTCTAGTACTAGCAATCGAGGAGGACCATGCCAGGCCATTTATAGATTCAAAAGAAACCGTTGGACCAAATGGAGGGTGGTTGTTAGTATATCTTTCGTCAAAGGTTGATTCGTCCTCCTCTTGTTTCACCATTCTTGTTCTTGTTACTTGAGATTGATTCCACAAACTTGAGGGGAACACGCCATTGGAGTTGGGCATTTTGCTCATATCATTTGTTAGTGATGATAGGCTGGTTTGTCTGCTCAGTTGAGCTGGTGGAATTACTTCCTCGTCTGCATCGATACTGTCATCAGATTCGCGAGGACGATATGGTTTTACTATTGTCGCGATGGCGAGATTAAATAAGATATAAAATGCATTTTATAGTTTTGCTTTGCTTACTTATAGTCGTCTCAAGTCTCATAAGAAGAAAACGAACACTCACCAATGTTCTCGTGACCAAGCCTTTCTAACCCTGAGAGATGCACTTGACACAAATGCACCTGATCGTCTACAGCAAAGCCAATCGCCGTTGTCATACCTTGAGAGATGTCAGATAAACTGGCATCTTCATTCTTGACGAAGAAAGAGTTTCCAACTTTGGGTCCACAATCTTGTTCTACATCATTAGATACTGAGTCGACATCACACATCTCTTGGTTGTTTTATCGCTGTAGATCTTGAATTCGAATGCTTTTAAGGCAAACCAGTTTGTCGCGTCTGGGAGAGTTCTCAAATGTCACTTCGACGTCATCTGTCAGTATTCAGTCCAATCACTCTCGCTGAACTAAGTTAACCTTAACTACTTAGTTATAATTGAAATTCAGTCCATAATCATCCTTGCTCGCCCAGCTCGTAAATTCAAGAATACAAACAGATCATACATATATGTATAATGATAAACTGAATGCAATTAGTAAAGCTGAAGGAGATGGTAAAGTAAGGATTGACCAACTGTGGCCAGTCTTTGAAAACTCTGCTATTTTAAGGCAGGTTGGAAGCTAGAGAAGACTGCAGTTCCGTCAGAAGGCTATGAGATTTTCGAGCACACGAGTCAGTTGGAAAGAATTTCGCACTATTACCAACAAAATACTTTCACACTATAAAGAGACAGTGCTACCACTTCCAAACTTGACTCTCTTCCAAACAAATAGATCTTTTGTACGATCGTCATTCCTGGTTACACGAAGCCCCTCATCGCAGTATGTGTTTCTAACAACAATCTCACTAGATCCAGGCGCCACCTTTTCTAATGCTTCTCCACTTGGAAATGGAGGCGACGAAGAATTGATAATCTGACCTACAGGTCCTAGTTTTTGCAATATTGTTGAATCCTCTGGCTTTGTACTTTCAACCTTAACTCTCAACCCATCCGATCCATCGCTACCCAAAACAGTACATCTAGTTGTCATGACAGAAGTTGCAACTCCACCTAGAGTAGCAACCTTCACTCTCGAAACGAAAGTTCCTGTGATTGGACGAGAAGACGAATCCACGTCTATGGTTTGAGTTGCGGGGCCAACCATTTTGATTGGGGCGGGTATTCCATCTGTTATACTGAAGATTTGGTCCGATGAGTCAGGAAATGCTTGTCGGAAGGCCCAGAAGAATGGAGACGAGCGCGTGATATCATCCGATGCATATATCAACTCCCATTCACCTGAGATAAGACCAGAAAGAGAAGATGCTTGTCCGAAATCAGCCTAATTGATGAAGTCAACAATTTGATTATGGTACATATAATTGAGATGAAGATTGTATGAATAGAAATATCTCAACATGTCTTACTTCTTCTCCCAGTCTTTCCAGCTTCTCAATCTTACCCTCGATTATCGACGAATATCCGCGTTCCAAGTCATGCCCATCACACATTTGTATTAGATCTCGCTTGCAGTCTTCGATCTTTTGTGCTGCTGATTCAAGGGAAGGGGGAATTTCATCTGTACTGGATAGAAAGCTCGACTTAGGCTGCTTCATACATCGAAGGTGTGATGCGGGTAGGCAAAATGAGTATGCACATGGTAGATAGATAAAAGCAATGCATATGGCAATTGTGGAGACGGAGACGGAGAAGGCCATGGTCGTGTCGGGTCGAGTGCGAGCTGTGCCTGCTATCTGCCTTCATATTTGGGGTTGTCAAATTCAAATTGAAGTTATAAAGGTATTTGTATTTAAGATTAGATACAGTACCTTTCACTCGCACCTTCACTCTTCATTCAATCTATTGCTCAACCGAGCCAAGTTCCCATCATTACCACCTATTACCACCCAGCTGACAGCTCACCATGTCCTACTACGGTAACAGTGATGCCGCAGCCGCAGTCCCATCCAACATGGACGCCGGAAAAATATTCGTCGGTGGTCTCTCGTGGCAAAGCACCGAAGAAACTCTCCGCTATCACTTTGAACAGTACGGTGAAGTTTCTTCTGTAGAAGTGATGCGTGACAGAAACACTGGTGACCCCAGAGGGTTTGCGTTTGTGGTGTTTAAGAGTGACGAGACTGTTGATTTGGTAATGAGTTCGGGACCTCATGAGATTAATAACAAGATTGTGGATGTTAAGAGGGCTCAGGCCAGGTGAGTCCACAAATGTTATATGTTTTTGTAGAGAACATTTTCATAAAGATATTCTCACTTTGATTCTCTGTCATCCCGAATGAAGAGGTGTGGCACCTCCAAGTATTCACGGAGCAGATGTGAGTCTGGGCTGTTGACTTATTTGATAGTACTCTCGATTTCTTCTAGTATTAATCACTCTCACTTTTTCTTCAATCCAAGGATCCAAATGCACCAGCCGCTGGAGGCAGCTCTCATGCACGTGTCAAAAACGAAAACAATGATTCAGGATTAAGCCCAGAACAGCTTAAAAACAAAGTGTTTGTTGGAGGCCTGCCCCTCCATGTAGACAAAGACGGCCTTAAGGACTTCTTTTCGGTGTTCGGTCCAGTCACTGATGCAATTGTCATGATGGATATGATGGCGCACAGATCTAGAGGATTCGGCTTCATTACATTTGAAAATGGTAGCAATGGAGCCCAGAAAGCTATCGAAGCTCAGCCAATCAATATGTTTGGGAAGATGGTAGAAGTGAAGCTGGCAACACCTAAGGGTGACAGAGACAGTGGTGGAGGTGGAACTAATCCGAACCATCAGAATTTTCACAAACCAGTGATGGCCATGTCATCAAGAACTACAGGGGAGTTTGCAGGTTTGGCAAGTGCCTATGGTAGAGCAGGTTGGAGGGCAGGGTATGGCTCGAAAGCGTTTGGAAAAGCCGGTTGGAATGTGGTTGGATGGGATGATGGAGGAGCAGCACCCGAAAGATCGGGCTTCTCATTTTCTATGTTGCCTCCTAATGTACTAGAATCTAAAGATGCTACTGCTGTAGATAGTCATGACAATGGTGAAGATGAGAGCAGACCAGCCAAGCGGGCACGTCAATAACTTTATATTTTACTAAGAGATACTTGTATATATTGTTTCATTTTATGTCTTAAATACAGTAACAATGTTGTTATGAAATGGTATTTTGATCATTTCTTCTTTTTCTTACAACTAAGAGGATTGGGACCCTTGGCCTTTTTCTTCCGAGGGTTGTAACCTACCTCCACACCATACTCTTCTCTCGATCTCTTCATAAGTTTCTTCTGTTCTTCTTCCCTCGCCTCTTTTATTTTGTTTTTCTCCTTCTTTCTAATAACATTGACAATGTCACGTTCTTCAGTAGTCATTAATCCGCCTGCACTCTTTAGCTTGCTTTGTTCAGTTTGGTTGGTATATCTCCTTGACGCAGAGGATGGAGATTCAAGGAGAAGTACCGCACGTCCAATTCGAAAAAGAGGTACATATGGCATATCGCGCAAAGTATCGGCGAGTGTATCATCTTGAGTAGCCACAAAATATGCCAATTTGTTGTTCCCCCCATTGGTGGCGAGATGGAATATGTCTCTACTTGCATCCGAGAACTTTCTTGTCTTCTTTTCATTTGTTGTTGGATTGATATTGTCGCTTTCTATTATTTCGCACTCGTCTAAGCCAAACTGTCGTGCTTGAGCAAACACATCATTGTCGTCTGGGTTGTTTCCTTTTCGTTTGGATAGTAACTCTAGCTCTGACAACGTTGATCGAGTGACGTAGAATGAAAATGGCTCGCCCTGCAGCGTCTTGGCAAATCGATCAGTCAGCGGAACCTTTGACGTAAGAAAGATGAAGATTAGAGAATAGCAATCGCCGGAGATGTTCAATGCGAAGAACAAAGACTTACCTTATTGCGAATAGATGCAACAAGAAATGTTCCATCAAGTAATATCATGTATGGAGACTTGAGATGTGGAGCATTCAATCGATAAAATTGTAGAGTTCTTCGTGATGCCTTGGCTCTTCCGTGTCTCATTCTGTTATGATACAAAGTAACGTCTTGTGGCAAAAAGTCTCGTTATTCTTCAATATTCTTTCTTTGTTTGGTATGCGGTGTGGTGGTTATGATTGATGATTGGTGGTCGCTTTATCGCGCCGGTGGGTGGAGGTATGACAGGTAAGATAAATTTTTTCTAGTATTATGTTAATTCTCATATTTTTTACCTTTGGACTTTGGAACATTTTGATTTATTATTTCTCCTCTCTCTATCCCGTTGTCTTGTCTTGATTCTTCCCGACCCCGATACGGCCCTTCAACTCTGCTAGCTAGTGAGTTGAGCACATTGTTTCAACAGCTGCTACTTTCGCTCGAATTTCTTTGTTTAAAATAATATTAAGCGCATCATTGTTTATCGTTTGATTCTTTACTTAACCAAGTATTGCTGATTGCTTCTCTTAACTTCTTGTGACTCGACACGCAGGTATTGAGCAAACAATACGAAAATATCATCCACAAATCAAGTTTGAATGCCGGATAACTAAATATTATGTCACTGGCAGCTAATGAGATAATCAGAGTACTTGATGGCAATGACCATCGAATGAATTCCTTGACAATTGACCTATCAAACTGGTTAGATGACGATGATAGCGAACAAGAGGATGATGTTGAAGAAAGTCTCCATGCTTTAGTAATGCTGGGCACCGATCGAGATCCTAATCACTATAATTTCATGTGTCCATACAGTGATCATGACGGCTGGAGACTTATTGGTGAGGCTATTGGAAAAAATCAAAATTTACGAAATATCGCAATCCAATTGAGAGGACATGGTGAAGTCACAATGCGTGACACGGCACGTAGTCTCGAGCTGCTTTATGATAACATGAAGGAAAATACCTCAATAGATAGCATTGAACTACGCCTCATCCCAGGTTTCAGATTCCCGGTATTTGATTGGAGTTACTTTGCACCAAAGACAAATCTAAAAGTTGTCAAGCTAGGGGGAATGTTGTCCGGTTTGTCGCCACAGAACTATACGGAGATTGAGTCTGTTTTGACGGAAACAAAACTGAAAGAACTTGACCTTCTACAGTGCGATTTCCAACACGAAAATGAGCTATTTGCACAAATTATATCAGCCTGTTTGTCTGTGGAGACTCTTGCCATTAAGTGCGAAGACAATGCCGAGCAGTATGCTGCACTTTCGTCTCTCCTGTGTCAGAAAAGCATGTTGAGCCAGCTGGTAATATCATATGACGGTTTTGTTCTGTCTGCAATCGCGTCGAGTTTGGCAAAGAATCAAAAAATAACAAAATTGACTGTGAAGCTGTCCCGTATCATTAAAAAAGAAGACCGGGATCAGATTCGATCGCTTTTGTGCAACACTGATAGTATTGATGACATAATCAATTCAAACCACAACCTTGAGGAAATCAAATTATTTCAACATGACGAAGAAAACCATCTACCTATAATTGTCAAGGATTGTTTGTCAATCAACAAGAACCGCAACAAAAACAAGGTTGCACAGAAGAAGATCTCGCAGTATTACTTTGTTGATTCTTTTGAAATGTCTCCGTTTGTCCATATGCCTTATGCACTGATTCCCAAAGTGATTTCTATCATCGGAGGAGGATGGCGTAATCGACACACTGCAATATTTAGATTGTTGAAAAGCATCCCTAACTTGGTTGATGCATTACATGTTGTTCAGTTTCAACGTACTGAAGACGTAAGCAATCTGCCTAGAAAACGTCAAAAGGTGGAACCGATGCCGATTGAATTATGGAATGAGGTCTCAGAGCAATTGGATCGCTCCATGATTGTTTATCCAAAAATTGCTCAGTCCATAGAGTTGTCGTATCAGCACCTTGGAGACGAGTCACGCGACAACTCATTGTACTTACCTGCACGTTCGTTTGTTGATAAATACATGGAGAGCATCATTGATGCTATGTTAAACCAAGACTTCATGAAGATTGGAAGGCTAGAGCGAAGTTGTATCGAAGAGACCGTTCGAGTTGCTCTTGAAATAATTGTTCAAGACTTGAAATCCTCCGTCGCAGTAGATAGAAAGCAGCATTCCCTGGGAGTGTTACAACGCATTTTTTGCTTCAGTAGAATATATTACAGAACAAGCCAGAGCCCGAATGACATGAGAAAAAAGATGATTCATATGTTCAAAAGATTAAACGGATTCCGTTTCTTGGGGTTATATTTGCATTCGAGAAGTACAAGTGAACTGCCGGTGCAACAACCGCGGCAGCAATTTCCACTTTCGCTTGAAACTATGCTAATCATGTTCGATAAGGTAAACGATTCGTTCATAATCAAAGAGGAGGATAGAAGCATCCAACGCATTATCTCAGGTGAAACAATGCGCGTTCTCTTATCGGCTGATGAACAAGCAATCGAAACGATTTCTTCAGATGCCATCAAACGCACCATCCGAATCATTCGAGACATTGAATTGGGTCTTGGTTGTCTTCCATTGACCCATGCATATTATGATTTTAGTCGATCATTTGCGCTGAATCTGATCAATTTCTCTTCGACAGAATTGAAGATTCTAGGTTGGACATTACTGGAACTGATTGTAGAAGAGGATATTGAAAATCCTCCACCAAGTGCATTTCAGGTAAAAGGTGCAGGGTTGGACTTTATCAATGGACTATATGAAATTAATACGTACCAGATTACCGAAGAGGGGTTCTTGAAACATGGAAGTAACATTAGTTATGTGAAGAAAATTCCTTGCAATGGAAACTCAGAAGATGGCGTAGGTAAAACATTGACTTTATTTCAATGCACAATGCGCTCTCAGGAGCATTGGTGGTTTATTTCAGAGGCGGACAAAAATCAACCTGGAACTGATAGGGATATCGATTATTATCACAACAAGTCTAAGCCACACGGAAATAATCTACCACCGATAGAAAATTGGCTGACATGCCATAGAGATAGTGGGGTCGACCCTCCGCCGATATTGCAACCTGTTGGTGTATGTGAATGCGTTACTGAGTTGGAACACAACCTTTTGAAATGGGCTTTGGAAAATAGAGTCCATGAATTAGCCATAATGGCCTCAGACGATGAGGTGGGGGTGAAGAGCTCATCGTTTTTTAAGTTCCTGGTTTCTTGTTACGTTAGATCAGATTCAACATACAAATGGCATTCTAGTCTCCGTTCGAGGGCGCACACAATAGCAATGAATGAAGTCATGTCTGCCGCTTCTTTTCTATCAGATGCGGAAAGTATGGGACATCAATCCATAATTACATATGCCAAAACTCGATTGTCGACTGCGAAACAGCTGGCAAAGACTGCACACGATGAAACAGAAAGCAATGCTTTTCTTTTCGAAGAAGCGCTTCAATCTAGAAAGAAGCAAAGCCATGCCGAAGCATGAGTCACAGCATGCTTGCATACTACGTAATATATAAAATAATTATGATTTTCGTAGTCCTATTGTTTCTTATCTACCTTGAGGCAAATCATCATTTTCGTTACCCTTGATGGCAGCAGTTACTGATACACCAAACCACAATGAAGCAATGGGTTTTTTATTGTGAGAAACAGTTTCAGTTGATGTTGGATTTCTCGTCGGTTTTGGAGTTGGACGTTTTGTTGTTGGAGTAGGTCGTTTAGTTGGCTTCGCCGTCGATATATTCTCGGATGTTGGGCGTTTTGTTGGAGTGGGTCGTCTAGTTGGTTTCGTCGTCAATATATTCTCGGATTTGATTGTCATTACGTTCTCTCCATTACCACACTTCACTTTTGATGGATGTTTGCATTCTGATGATTCTTCATCAAAGAGTAGATTATCAGCGCAGTTATACACCGGACCTGTCCTTTTCCCGTTTTGGCACATGAAATAAGAGTGGCAACCAAAAGAAGCTGCCCATCCCGTTGACATATGGCAAACATCTGTTGCTTCGGTTTTTGAATTAGCACTGTGCACTGACCATACGTAGGTTATTATACCCATGCAGACATCATAGTTAGCTTCAACCTTCTTCTCGCAACATTCTTGCTTGATTCCAAAGAAGTCTTTCTGTTCGAGCCATTGTGGCTGCTTGCCATCATTAACGCAAGTCTGCGTGTCATAATTGTCTATGTACGATACGAAAGTAATGGTTGTGATGAGAAACGTCCATGCAGCGGTATAATTGTCTGAACACTATTCACTTACAATACCAAGGTTGCCATTCTGTTGGTCGCAATGAAGGGACAGGTGTCATATCTGATGTAGTCGGCATCTGTGTTGTGGGCTCGCCAGTTGGCATTTCAGTTATTAGCTGAGGCGTTGGTTGAGAAGTACGAGGTTTTCTAGTTCGTATGGTGGGTTTTGAAGAAGATTCCTTCTGTTGGCTACTTGGCATTCTCGTACGTTTGGTTGGTTTGCTCGTGGGTGTAAAGGTTCTTCCAGCCTCAACTGTGAGAGCGCCTATTTCAAAAACATCGTCTAATATCATCTTGAAGTTCTTAGCGCGCTCATATTCGGGCTCGACTTCTCCACATGAATCATCGTGACAGCCACTGATTAATATTCGAGACACTGCCGCGATGAAGGATTCATCTACCATACCGCCATCAACAAACTCGATTAATTCGGGTATATATTCCCAGCCGCCTTGATTATAAGGCTGCACAAGCATTGTCCAGGAAGCCATGCCAGCAACCCACTTCAGTTCAGTATACTGAGTACTTGAACACAAAGCTTGCGGATCATCACAGAAATCTAAGCTGGGATAGGGGCTATTCTCTGCTCCTGATCCCAAAAAGTGATTGATCTTGCCAATATCGCAAGTTCCTCTCGTCTGAATGACACCGCGACCCCACCAGCAGCACCCTTCTACGTCGGATCTCGACGCCCCATTACCAGCGGGGAAGGAGTTATCATACCTCCCCCCATTCTGGCCTTCGTACACATCACAATATTCTGGAGGATCTTCGTGAGGTCTATTGCAATTATATAAGTAATCCCAGACACCGGAATATGGCTGTGAGGATGTCTTGGGCTGACAATACAACGGTCCAGGGGCACCATCTGCACCACCAAACCATTTAGCTCCCGTCGCAGCAGTTGCCTTCATATCTTTCTTAACCGGACATTGCATATGCGCGTATTCTTCAGAGCATGTCATGTCTTGGTAGCTCTTTCCACCTTGACCGCATGCATTTGACAGAGGGTAGTGGTTGTTGACAAAGTCCCAATTTGCTTCATCGCATGTATCAAACTTAATACTCTCAACCATAGCTTGGCTTAGAAATGCAGCGATATTCACTAAGCCATACAGAAGTGCTTCATCGCGACTCTGTGAACCAAACCCACCTAAAAAGAAAGGAGTTATGACTGGATGATCAGTAATAACACCCAATGCCACTATGAAGTCTTCAAAGGTATATAGTGATGAATACTCCCAATCCCAATCAACAGTCTGGGAAACCAAGACCATCTTCTGCATCTTGAGTTTGTTTTCATTTAACACTTTAAGTATGGGCATGGGCACTCTAGAAGCGTAGAAAGAGTCACGATCTTCCATTACCACATCAAACTTGTTTGATCCTGTAGGTCTGGTCGCTCTAGCAGCAGTAGGGGGGGGTGTCGGGTGTCTTGTAGCGTCCCCATAACACTCATCGATCTTCCACCAAGCCACTCCTTGATTCTCTTCTCCTGTTCTAGGGGCATACCTCACCTGAGAGCAATACTCAGGATTGGCACATTCGTAATTGTACCCATTAAAAGAGATTAGTTCTTTGTAGATAAATTCGTGCCCGACGGTGAAGAGAGGTGCACAAGGTGTTAGATGAGTGTGCGCGCTGTCTCCAGATGGAGAGGGCGAGGGTCTTCTTGTTCGAACGTAGTCAGTGTCTTCAAAAAATGACAGTGCATTGGAATCTTCTTCGATGGGCACTATAACAGCCTCGTCGCTGAAGATATCCACCCAGTTGACGGGACTGGGGGTAGTAGGGCTTTCGCTAGGTTCAACTGGGGAGATGGTGGGCAATGCAGTCACTACTCCAGAACATTCGTCCATTTTGGACCAAGCCGCAGCCGTCATCGTGTTTCCGTGCGATGGAGCATAGTCATCTAGGTTACACCATACCGGTACTGCACACTCATAATTGTACTGATCGAATGAAATAACAGACTGCGTCGTATATGTCTCTCCAGAAATATACAACGGAGCACATGGGGTCAGCGATGAAGCTGCCTCTGAAAACGAAGTAGGTCTTTTGGGATCTGAAGGCTCTGAATCTTCTACATGAGGTCTAAGTGCTAGCTCGTCCATAAAACAGTCACCAACCACCTCCCAAGCCATATTCCAATACATCCCACTGCCAGGTTCATACCCACCCAAACTGCACCATGCAGCTGCTGGGTCAGCTTGACATTTGTATATCATTCCATTGGAAAACACAATATCTTCGGCATAATATACTTCCACTGTGCTGAATGGCGGACTAATAGAGCATGGTGGCAAACCATCCACTATATACGCTGCATCTAGATTATTTTCAACAGCAGCAGCAGCGCTCTGTTCCTCCATTATTTCTTCTTGTAATGGAGGCCCATTATCAAAACACTCTCCAACTAATATCCAGGCATCCCCCCAAGGCTTGGCCGTGTTCCCCGGTTCATAATCACCACACCAGCCATTGAATGGAAATGGTTTACATTCATAGATCAGACCGTCGCGAGAGGCGAGTTGGGAGGGGTTGTATGAGAAGGAGGGGAGGTAGGCATTCACTATTTCAGGTGAGTTATCATATCGGTAACACGAGTTGTTAAGTGTGCGTGATCGGAGACGTGCTGTAGCTGTTGTTGGTAGGGTGGCGATGGCCATAAAAAGAGGAACGATTTCGTATCGTCGACGTTTGAAAGATCTATTCACCATAGTGGAATTATCGCTGTTTAATTCGTGGCAACAGTTGTTGAGAGTTCCAGTGTTCCTTCTGCGTCGTCGATCTTGCTGAGCTGCATCCATTTTTAACCCAGACTTAGTTTAGCAACTTCAGACCACTTCAAATCAGGCAGGTCCTGTCATCCTGTCGACTTGTCGTTTATCATAGACACGATAGATAACAAGACAGCTTTGAGACTGGGTTGAGACAGCCAGCCACGCTCGTTATTCCGTGTGGCTGGTTCGGATTTCGTGTCGGGGTCGTGTGCTTGAAGCTTGAAGGGGATTGGTTTTTGTGGTTGTGTGTTGTTGTGTGTTGTTGTGTGTTGAGGTTTTTCTGCACAATACAACAGCCTCCAGGGCGGGGCGATCGAGCTTGAAGGGAAATAAAGAGGGCTTGATTCATTTACAGTGAGAAGAATATTTGTCTGTGTACTGCACACTCTACTCTACCCACTCTATCTACAGACACTTAAGGTACCTCTATGTACTAGCAGGTACTTTATGGTACCTAAAAGGTATCTATGGTACCATAAGAGAGGCACCGCAAACCGCGTAGTTTCAAAGTTTCAAGATGTTGTATGCAACATCAATGCAAAAATAGGAAATAGGAACTGACGCGGCATCTTTACCAACTTTTTAACCGATAGCTTGTCGAACTTGGGCTTCGGTCGATTACCTCTGTATCATATCAGGTTAAAATAATCTCGAGATCCCAGAAAATGATTCGGAAGATTGCATCAATTAGAATTGATGCGACAATAAAACAATCAACAGCCTCCATCACACGGCAAAATGTACCGTTACACATCACAACGCAATCATTTTCTACACAACATGACGACTCGACATTCGGTGTGTGGCAACCGAATCAGACAACACAAATATATCAACGTATGGAACAGACATGTCCTGCGGAGTTGAAGGCATATGCACAATGTGTAATTCAGAAACAGAATGATGGGGCTTTGGTTAAGGGATCGTGTGAAGAGAGCTTTTTGAAAGTGATGGATTGTTTCCGAGCTGTAAGAAGATAGGACGATGGCGTGGTGCTGTGAATTTTGTTTTTGGCTTGGGGTTGTGATAGTTTCTGAGGAGTAATAATTAAGAAAGATGTAGAAATTATCAGTGTGAATGTAGAATGAATTTATGAAGCCTGCAATATTTTATGATGCAACTCTGCATAGCCAAAGGAATGTATCTTTCACTCCCAAGAATTGTTCTTTAGAATTACTTCACTTCTTCACCAAACTTCACCTTGTGTAGATGAGCTCGGTTACGATATGTCACTTTGTTTTCTTTTTGCATACTGTCCATTTTTCGGATACATCCTGGACCACTGCTTACACTCTCATCCGGGCCAGCACCACTTGCCCCATCGTCCACGAGTTCAACTTTGCTATTTCTAAACCAAAGAAAGCCAGTCTCGGCCTCACCCTTAACAGGATAAAGAGGCACACGTTTCATATCTCTCCCATCACCAATACTCACTGGATTCAGTCTCCAGGTATCGGTAATCAATGCCGAGGCCACGCTCAACCAAACACACGTCATCCCAAGCAATTTTCCAGCCAACGGCAAAACTTGATAATATTGAATTGATGCATTCACAGCAGAGGCCAACACGATCAATACCCCAATAACAGATGCCCCATACCGTTTTTCGGTATTGTTGATTGTATTCCATACATCTCCAATAGTCAGATGTAATATGAATGCCATGATGGGCAATGACAAAAAGGTATTGGTTGTAGAAATAATCAATGAAGCTGAATAGGCACGGATGGGTCCTATGATGAGCAACCACATGATGGGAAAGACAACGCCGGGCTATAAACGAATGGCAGTACATTTTTTAACAACAGTACAACTTGGGTCAATATAAAATATGATATTCAATCTCTCAAAAGCACTCAAAAGTCGATTCCTTACCGGAGTCCACGATGGCATGACTCGATCACGAAAACCATTCGATCCCTCCTCATTACGAGCCTTGCTACGATCAGGACGCTCATTGTTCAGTGGGTTGAACACTCTTGATTTAAGTGAAATGGCATAGAATAGAAAGGACACAAGAACCTTGGGCAACGAGGATGGATTCAAGTGAAGCAATGTCGATGATACAAAATCGAGTGATGCAAATGTAGCAGTGAAGAGGGAGAGTTCGGTCAATGTGGCGATGGAGTATTTGGTTAGGGCATCGACGTCTAGTTGGGGCGATGTGTATGGATTGCTGGTTGACGTTGGTGCTTTTGACAGTGACAATCGCGAGTACGAGTAAGTCGACCTGTTGTGCCTACTCGATGCAGGTGCTGGTGATTGAAAATGTGACGGCGCCGTAAACCCTTGAGCTGCTGGTACAAGCAGCAATAGAGGGGCTGTTAGAGAGCCAACTTTCATGATTTATTGGGTGATTGGTTTGGATAGGTTCTTGGTTCCGTGTTCAAACGTTGAACGTGGTAGTCGGTAGTCGGTAGCCGTTTCGGTTTAGGGGGCTTGGGGGCGCCCCCCCGAATACCACCGTCTCGGCCCCCTCCATATCCGCCTTGCTTTCACCGTGCTGGCAATTCAGCGCCCCGTTAAAAACCCGTGATACCCACACTGAACCCCGTAAAATCACTAGTTATTTTAACTAAGTGATAAAAAGGGGGGCCCCCGGGGGCGTCGCCCCCTAATAGCAAAATTATAGCCCCCTAAACCGAAAGGCCTAGTAGTCGGGGTCCAAACGCCAAACGGTATGACGAACGACGAGTGACAGATAGAGTGATGTTGCCTGATGTTGCTCGTATCTACCATTGCTGTGCTGTGGCTGTTGTCTAAAAAAAAAGAATTGAGAACACTATCTACAATCAAAAACCAATAACATAAATAAAACAGCAACAAACAACGACATATTCAGCATATCAAGAGTCCCTAATACTTGCATCATGTCGGCCGTGACCTACTTAATCGCAATGGCCTCCATCGGCCAAATAATACCCATACATTCACAACATGAACCATTCATCCCTAATCCCCGAATGATTGGTGGCGTGATTCCACCCAAATCACGGCATCCCTACATTGTGTCTTTAACTTACTTTGGTGCCCATTTCTGTGGTAAGTGTTGAGCCGATGCGTATATTATTATGACAGCCATGATTTATTAAGCATCTGAAACCTACAAATTCCTCATCAAATCCAATGTTCTTTGTTCTATTTTGCTTCACCATAACATAGGTGGATCATTAATAGCACCTGATATCGTCCTCTCGGCAGCACATTGCGCAGGCTATTCCAGCACGGTAGAAATAGGTCGTTTCGATCGCAGCAAGGGCACTCTATTAGACGAACAAGTCCTAGAATCACTCCTCGCGGGGTCAGACGACGGAACAATCAATTTGATGAATGAGGAATATTACGAATCTATCGAGGTAGAATACGAAATTAAACATCCGGGGTATGATGCAACAACTGTAGAGAATGACTTTTTGATATTGAAGCTGAACAAGGAATCAATGGTGCCTAATCCACCCGTGGCGACTTTGAATTCGGATCCTAGTATTCCAGAAGAAAGGGGAGAGGAGTTGTGGACATTGGGATGGGGTGATACGGATGCTGATCCAAATGTGAACACACCTTCAGATGTTTTGCTGAGTGCCACATTGAATTATTTGAGTAATGCAGAATGCCGGACGATTGAGGGTGAAGTGGAAGATATTGAAAAGGGTAGCATGTTTGTTAGTTTCAGGCCAATGATTACGGTAAGGACAGTGGCATATAAGTATTCTTACCACTAACTGCATTTCTGACAATAGAAACCAAAATGTTATCAAACTCTAAGGAGAACATGCTGTGTGCACAAGATATGCCCAACGGGGTCGTAAGTGGAGATGATCAATTTGCAGAACAAGATACATGCCAAGGAGACAGCGGCTCCCCAAGTAAGTTGGGTACACAATTTTTGTTTTGCACAAATTGGTGTGAACCTAACACAATCTTAGTGATTTTACCTTCCAAAGGAGGAAAGTGGCAGCAAGACTTACAGGTTGGTGTTGGTGAGCATTTGTATTTTTTGATTAAGATGGCTCAGATCGTTGTGTTGCCGCTAACTGTTTACCCCTCACAAAAAACTACCTTGGCAGTGAGCTGGGGCATCGGGTGAGCCTCTCCGTTTGCCTGTATAATATTTGAACTGTTTGAACCTTTTATCTAAATGCAACCCTGCTAATTTCTTTTTGGAAATGGCCAGATGTGCATCCCCAATCTTCCCTGGGGTATACGCTCGCGTCTCGGCTCAGTATGACTGGATTACTGAAGTGGTTTGTGAAAACAGCAGGAATCCTCCCAAATCATTTGGTTGTAAAGAAGGAGGTAACAATAATAGCGCATCAGAATCCGATGATGATGGCTCTTCCTCTGTAATAGTCGAGGTGCGGCTAGACGAACAGCCCAAGGAATTTTCTTGGATAATATCCACACTTAATGGGGGAGGTCATTCAAGCAATCAAGTTGTGGCATCTATACCGTCAGGATACTATCATAGTTATGCCAACTTTACTTTTCAACACCGCGTGGTAGTAAAGCCAAATCAGTTTTATAAAATGAGTCTACGAGATAAGTTTGGTGATGGTTTGAAGGGCTATGTAGCGGTGTACCGTGGAAACGTTCCGACTATTGGAAATCTATGTATGTTCGAGCCCTCGTTTTATGATGCAGACAGCGGAGGCAAAACGAGATCTGATTACGGATTTTTCTCTGGGAAAGATGCTGAAAGCTTTTTGTCGCTGGCCATCAATTTCGACAAGGTGAGAATGTTTGGTTTTGATGTTCCGTTGCTATTAATCTTACTGAAAAGTGGTTCACTTGTGTCTTTCTTTGAACTCTCTCTCTCTTCTCTTCTTGTAATAGTACCCTAAGGTAAGTCATGGCTATCAACAAGAATGCTAAAAGATCTCGAACTCAATCACATGATTTGTGAATGTTTTTCGTTCGTAGGACACATGGTGGAGACTTGAGCATATACAAGAAGGAGTCATTCTAGCTCAGCGACCTCCAGGCTGGTACAACGAACGTTTTGAGCTGATGAGTGTTGTAGAGAAGATACCCATATTTGGGAAGGATCATCAAAGTAGCCAATTCCCATATAGAATAACGATTGGAGATGCATATCCTTGTCAAGACAATCCTAGTGAAACTTGGTAAGCTACTTTTTTTACTTTGAAGGTACACCTAAATGACAGTATAACTCAATTCCTGTCGGCCTTTTTATGATCATAGTGGAGACGGTATGTGTTGGTAAGACACTTTGCCATGTCGGTGATGTATGTCTAAATCTTGCTAATTATTTTGTCTCCTTTTATTTGCCAAGTGATTATGGGGATGGGGGCTACTTCTTATTTGATGGTGATATAAGTGACAACATTTTGTTGGCGACTGGTGGCAAATTTGAGTTGACCGAGTCGACCGAGGTTCAACCTGGTACAGGACAGTCAATATCATGATGTGACGCGAGAGGAGCTGCTCCTTCAGATGTACCAATAGTATTCCAACGCATGTCTAAAAAATATCATAACATTTATCTTACAAGATATCAGATCAATGCGAATGATGGCATTGTCTGATCACATGAAACAATGTAGTTAATCTATCGGCAAAAACGGAATAAATTTCTTGCTGTAGTTGAAATATCAGCAGACTACTTGCTTGCTTATGGTGCTTTACCATAATATAATCAACCAGTAATTTTGGATCTTCATGAACACACAATGTGATCTTTCTTTTTGCAACACCGGAAGGCAAACTACAAACTATACATTCGATTTATCTTCAAGAAGAATGATATGTCTTTAAGAATTGACCTCAGAAGTCAGATAGGCTCAGGATCGGCTCAGGACTCAGACCAGGACTCAGTAACTGTGTAGGTAAGATCTGAAAATAGTTCATACAGCAAATATTCAACTATTTTATTGTTCATATTCAAAACAAAATCTCGGCACTCCTTGCTCCTTGTCCTTGCCCCATACCCCTTGCCTTAATCAGCCCTTCATCCTTCATCTCTATCCTTTCACAGCTGTCACAGCATATTGCCACGTCTTAGGTTATTAGTGCTACAATTATGGTCAAGGAATATGAATATCATATGTTGTCTTTCCCTCTTTAGCATGTATTTTGCCAACATCATCTCAGATATTTATACATTCTTCACTGAGAGAACTAAAGAGACCACAGGTGGTCAATTCTTCCTGTATTTTCCCCATCAGATTAATTGTATAATGATCATTGTTGAATAGATTAGTGCCTGCGCATGTGTTCTCTATGCCAGTACCACAAATGCCAAACACCCCATCATTCCAGAATGCGACAACCCATCATCATCAAAATTTGATGTGATCTCCAAACACTCTTCCTCCTCAATTTGAATGACAGTACTAATATTGTGAGATCCATAACCGGTATCTTCACATAGCTGAGAATGAATGATTGGATTACCACTCAACTTCAGTGTAGCAATTGATCCAATCTTATGTGACAGTGATCCAACTACTATGCATTGGCAATCAGTATATGCTTCGAGTATTGATCCCTCAGAGACAACATTGAATAGTGACTCTTGTTCTGTTCTCTCGTCACTCCCAAGTGCTCGTTCAAACATTACACTGCCGGGTTCAAACAGCACTTGATAACGATCTACACGTACTGAAGGTGCTAATCTCGTTGCGCTCAAACTTTGTGTTGGAATCTTGTCAAACGGATCAGGAACTGTCCCATGTTGTGCTATACATGCACCCCCAAATCCTGATATTTGGAGGAAGGATTCACTTTCTGCGTAAATAACATCATTGATGTGACCGTAGTCAACCCTCCTCTTTTCATATGGTACGCAATACTCAGGGCCGTAATATGAATTCCCTGGATATGAAACCAAATTGTGGGATATGTGTAATGGCGTACCTCCATTTGTACTCAGTTCAAGTTTGATTGCTGCGTCCTCGTAATTAGAATTCTTTTTGAGCCTACCGGCAACCCTGCCTAGCAGTAAGTAATACCCTGCTTTCCGGAAACGAATCATTGTACTGTCCTCATCATCTACATGGGCGAAGCGAGAAGACATGCAATTTGGATTGTTGAAGTCATTTCTACAGACCATCCATTTAGCCCTTGTTGGCTCTGCATGATGATCCTCCCCTTCTTCACGTTTGACAGACCACTTTTCAATACTATCTCCGAACACTCTGACCAATTTGATGAAGTGTGTGCATTCTGGTTCGTCGGCGAGATCACTATGCCTGACTACTACTGCACCAATACGACCATAACCCTGTAAGTTGCCGTGTTCACAGTACAACATGTTACCCGTTCTAAGTGAGATTGGTTCAGAAAATGAAGCCGTGCACAGCAGGGGGTTATTCATGCGTGTCTCCTTGTCGGATCTGTAATCAAACGCACCGCATCTTCCAATGGTGTGAACATCAATATGGGAATCATATCTATTCATGACCCCTGGTAATACTCCCAGTTTGCATAGCTCGTCATTTTCTCGTTGAGTATAGCCGTGGTTTGGTGGAAGAGCTGGAGTTGCAATCGAGTGGAGGGAAAAGAAGAGTAGATACGTTGCAGTTGTTTCCACCTTGCAAATCCCGAGACCTGTCATGTTTTGAGATGCAATAGATTGGTTCCCAGATGTGTTCCTCCAATCCCAACCGTTTCTTTTAGAACCTCGTCCACTTATCTTGAACCAGCTATCAGAGCGAAAATGAACCGGCTCCCCAAACATTACCTTATCAACGTCAGCTGCAAACGAGTCAATGGTAAAATAATCACATTCTAAGCAAAGTTTCCTCAATCGAGCTTCGTTGTCATTCTTGATGATTGGCTCTAAGAACTCCTTTCCATATTCGACATATTCCAGTAAATCATCAAACGCATTGGGATTGCGATCAAGGTAAATTCGCACTGTTCCATCTTGATCCATTGTGGTTGGCACATCACTCCAATGATGTGCACCCTGCAAAAGAAGGACACATAGCGGATTGTCATGACTGACTAGGTGTAATTTATTCAATAGAGATCTGCGAACATTTCTATTGGCGCCTCCTACATTGATATTTACGATGGGGCTGCAAGACTTGACGGCGTCGTTCTGTTTTTTGTCAAGCCGACGCTTTTTGGCATCTGAATCATTTGCTGACATCGTGCTGTTGCATTTTCTCTTTCGCCATCAAAGATCAGAAGACACAGACGTAAAATCACAACAGACACGGCAGCGCCAAGCGCTTATTCCAGGTGAGAGGTGATTCATGATCATCATCTCATGATGATGGCGGCGGGCGGCGGGGCGGGCGGCGGGGCGGGCGGCGGGAGTTTCCTCGCGATGACGAACATTAGCTCCTGACTCAGAGAGGTAAGATCTGAAATAGTCAATAAACAGCTAGACAAGTCCAACTTTTACCTTTATAATACATAATCAATCTCTGCGATGTCACTCATTACCTTCGCTACCCATCATCGTGCCTTTTACCATATTCCTTTTAATCCGCTACTCTCGCATCTCCTCATTCTTCCCTCTGTTGTTCTATCGTCAGGGTTCGGTTGTGTACCATTGATATCGCAAGTACCTTGAGCTCTTGCTAATAGATTGGTATTTGTAAAAGCAACATCGTTCATGCTACAGTCATACAGAAAGATCTCGCCATCAAAGGGTTTGATCTTTGTCATCCAATCCATACCAAGTGGTACAATGATATGATTAGAAATGAAGGTCTAGTCGACAACGGAACTCTGAAACTGCTGCCAGAACTATCTGCAACACAATACTATGACACAGTCTACAATGCGATTTTGGTTGGGAATACGAAACGAGTCTGGCCAGTATTTCTAATTTGGCTTGCCCAACAAAAACAAGGTATTCCAAGTCCATTCGATACCTTTGTTGAGCTTAGTATAGCAGATGTACTCCACCAGCACTTTCACGCCAACCCATTGGAGCTGATATCTTACGAAATATTTTGGTCCAATGGCAAGCGGCAAAGAGTAGAAAGGTGCACCAATCCCATAGACTCTCTTGACGGTAGTAGCGCCACTAAGGATCACCACTGCTTTGACAACAATGATAACTCTTTCTTGGTATCCATGCAAAGAGTAGCCAAGACAACAGGCCAATACTGGTTGGATGAGGAAGCAACCAAGCTTTGTGTCCATCCAGAGTATGGCACATGGACTGCCTTTCGGGCAGTAGTTGTATTTGAGACGAGTAGCAATGGAAATCATGTTATTCCTCTAATTCCACAACCCTGCCCCTGTCCTGTTTCTTCTGATGAAATCATGAAGGCAAAGATAATCTTTGAACATGCATTGAAATTAGATGACAAAGGGTATGGAGCAACCCTTGAAAAGTCCTGGTCTGAGCTATGCGAATTCCTTCACCACACAGCTTGCAGTGGAGCTGAATGGGATAAGGTGCCAGCTACCATGAAATCATGGATACAGTTACGGGACGTGATTAGTGCAGGGAGAGATAATTGGAAGTATGATGATAATCAACTCCTGTATCATTATACGAAGGATCCAGAAATATTGGTTGGAGAACTCAAAAGGAGAAGACTAAATGAATGAAAAAAGATAGTTGGTAAAAGATTAGGGAGCAACTTGATTGTGAAATCTGCATCCTCGTCTAGTCAGTATTATACTCAGCTAATAAATGAAGTGTTGCTTAGTATGCGTTATATTATTAATGAAAGAGTATACATCCTCAGCCTTTAGACAACTGACGAAACATTCGCTTTGTTTGGGGGTTGATTTCGTATACAAAGGATGTGGACAACCACATAGATTCACTTTCTTCACTTCCATCATTGAACTGAACAAGATACTCCATGTAGTCTCCTTTGCCACGTTTCTTTAGCATTTTTGCAAGGCATAAGCTGCCTCTTCGCTGAGCAAACAAAGTCGAGCCAGGCAGGAACTCAACGCCTGATTGAATTCCTCCCATGTCGATTGCAGGCAAAGACGGGTGAGCAGCAGCTCTTTTGGAAGCTTGATCAAGAGTGGAGATGCTATCTTCGTCGTCTTGTTTCTTTCTAGTACCACGCCGTCGTAGCGGAGGACTTGAAAAAACTTCTTTCTCTTTCTTTGGCTTTGTTTCTATCTGAGAAATAGAACTTGAACGTGTTGGCGTACTACTGCGTCTCTTTCTTTCTTGTTTGTTTTTTGGTGGATCTGGTCTCTTTGGTTTGGTTCCACTTTTAATCTCTGCATTCATTTTGTTATAAACACGCTTTGTTTTGGGGTTCACTTCATAAATGTTGTGTATTGAGTTCCATGCATCGTAATCGCTGTCATATCCATCATAAGAGATCAGATATTCCGTTCTGTCACCAGAAAATCTCTTTTTGACCATCTTTGCCAGATATAGCTCGCCGCTCGATTTGACAAAAACGACTGATCCGGGGAGAAAGGCTACACCAGATTCTATGTCCCCAAGATGAGTAATGTCAGAAGCGTCAGAACGTGATCGACTGGGTGGTTTCTTTTGTCTAGTAAAGTGTGGGTTGTGACTCTCGATATCATCTGATTTCCCGCGAGTTATCATGGTTGAATCAGCAGGACCAGAAAGGTCAGGATGTGCAGCAACCTTGGATGATGAAAATCTCTGCTCCTCAAATCGCGCAGTAGTATCTGAATTGACTTCATGAATATTTGTTTCTTTTACCCATCGATCAGAGGCCTTCTTGAAGCCTTCGTAGTGCACCAAATATTCAGTCAGCTTTCTCTTTTGCCTGGTCTGCAGAATTGTAGATGTATAAAAAACACGACGGTACTCAACGTATACATGTGTTCCAACTGGGAACTTAGGTCCGTTTAGAGACCCATCTGTTCCTTGCTCCTCGCTTTTTCCATTTCCAGACGGCTCATGTTTTTCCTCGATATCGCTAGTAGGACCAGAATCAAGGCTCTGAGCATCAATATCACAAGAAGAGGATATAGATTTCTTTTTGCTTGCGAACTGGTGATCAGGAGTGGGTTTTGTTACTACTTCGACGACATCAATTACATCAACCCTCTTGCTCTCCGAGTTATTTGTTGATGTATCGTTAGATTGGGATGTGTCCTGTTCAACAACCTGCTCCTCTTCTGCTGATTCAACTTTCGGATTCATATCATCCTTGGCTTGTGCTGCTTCGCTGTCTGGTTTGACATGTCCGGAAGACTCTACATGGGCTTTTTCTGACTCAGAATTTACAGAGTCTTCGTCTTGATCGTGATCAGATTCTTGGGGCTTTGATTCTGACAACTTTGAAATCTCTTCAGTTCCATCATCATCTGCATTCTTGGACTCTTCATTGTCGTGTTCATATTCTGCAGAAGAGTCTGACTTCTTTTTGTTCCATCCCCCACGCTTGTTTTTCTTTTCATTGGGTTTCTTGTTGACTGTGGCCGTGTCTAGTGCAATTGAGAGAATTTTCTGAATCCTGTCAGCTGGAACCCAATGAACATTTGACTTTTTGTTTCCGTCGTAGTGAATTTGGAAGTCGTGCTTCCCGTCTTTCTCTCGACGTTTCTTGACGGTGGCTTTGAATAGAGATCCTTTGTACAGGACAAGAGCACGCGAACCAACTGTCAAGACATCGGGATCAACACCATCAATAGAAGAAGATGATTCATCATCATGCTTTGGTCTCTTAGAACGTTTTCTTGTGATGGCAGCAGTTGAGTCTTTTCTATTATAGGGTCGCTTTTTCTTCTTGCCTAGCATATCCCGATTAGTAGCTTCAGCTTTTGCCGCAGTTGCACGTTTAGGGATAAGCGTCGACATGACCTGCGCAAGATTGTTTGGTCTCCTTGTGGGAGATTGAGAATTCAGTCTTGGTGGCTCTACTTTTGGCTTTTTAACAGGCTCAGTCTCACTCTCACTGGAATCGCTGGTTTCTGTAGATGCCAGACGCTTCGCTGAAGGGGAAATGGTTTTTCGGAGTTCATGAATGCTATTCATACGTGGTCTCGGGGTAACAACCTTATTTGGGGCGGGCCTTGGAACAATTTTTGGAGATCTTGAACTACGAGAAGTACTGGTGGATTCAGATCGTTTAGCTGGTCCGCGTATTGGTTGTTGCGGTGCTTCTTCTTCGTCAGATGACGAATCAAATAGTAGTTGTTCATTTTGCTTATCCTTCTCACTAATATTCTCGGGCTCGTGTCGTTTTAATGGACGGTACGATGAAGATTTTCGGTCTTTTTTGTCTCCCGTTATAGCACATATTTTCATCGGATGCAACTTCAATGGAGCTTCAGGGATCTCAAATTTCTTTGGTCGTCGCACACCTCTCATTTTCTGGATGCAAGCCCATAACTCTTGCAAGCCCATTGCATTGTATTGCATGCCTGATTCATATCTTGCATCTAATGGCTTTTTGGGTAGTCTGGTGAAAAAGTAGGTCTGCCACCCCTCCTCTCCAGCACAGGGAAATGCTTCTGTTTCGTTTCCATGGATATCCCAGACGGCACGAACCATGTAAAGACCATCATATCGATAACCAATTTCATCATCTTCATCTTCATCGAGGTATGGCGCTGCGTATTTTCCATTAAGTACAGAAGAGCGAAAGACACGAATAGCTCTCTTTTTATAATAACTGCGGGTCAATGCACCACCTCCATTTGTTCGATCACAGCTATATAGAAACCAACATAATCCATCACCTTCTCTAATGTCTCGTTCCTTTGTCAGAGAAAACAATAAATCAAGAGCAAAGCATGAAGTGGATTAGAAAAAATTGAATCCGTCAAAAATACGCGTTAATACAAACTCACCAAGTTACACAGAACAATACTATCAGCTCCTTCTTTCATACTCCCGTGAACATCTTTATTTTCTATCATATGACCACCCATTGACATCAAATCTTTACGTGTATACAGCTCTTTACCTTCTTCAATTTCACCGCTCAATGGATGCCCATAATGACCCGACACTCGATGAGACTGTGCACCATCACTTATGGATCCATTACCATGTATTGTTTCAATAGAATATTCAGCACTAGGGTGAGAATATTGCTGACGAACCATAGGAAGAAGATTGTCCACTGATGCCTCGGCAGTTTTTGGTGACATTCCCATTTCTTGGTATATTTCTTGATATGATGGGATGGCTGGGACATTGCTACCATGATGCGAATGTTTACCTGTATAAGATTCAAAATGCTTTGGAGGTTGATATGAATTATGATGTTGAGAAAAACTAGCAGTTGTGGTGGTTGATGTTTCAGGAACCGCCATCGGAGGGACATGACTTATAATATCTGCTAGAATATCCATGCCGCCAAGTAATTTGCCACCTTCAGTGCAGCTACTAAGATGTGATGAATTCAAAATAGAAATTGACTGATTGGATAGAGCCACTGCAGAAGGAGGTCTTTGTCTGGATTGAGTTACTGCAGATGAAGGTTTTTGATGCTGAAGTTGTCTTATAGACGACTTCACTTGAACACCCGTATTCTGATGCAAAGGTTGAGATGTAGTTGACTTTAATGGAGTACTTGCATGCGACAGCGAATAAGCAGCCGACTCCTCTGGAGTTACCCTAGTAACGGTATCGCGATCAACTTTTGGAGTTTTTGCCTTATTTATTGCACGTTGTACTCCAGCATTGTCCTGTTCACTTATCGACAAAACAGCCTTAGTCGATAGACTAACCATCCGATCTAGAGTGGCAGAATCTTTAACCATTCCAAACCCGTGAATTGTTTGAGACGTGTCAGCATTATCAGCAGTAGCAATTCTAGCTGCCGTGGCTATCGCCAGTGCAGCTGCAGCTGTCCCGGCAATGATTGGAGCGCCGTCTCTCGATCGTGCTGGTTTTTTGGCACTTGAATTCTTTGCATCATATGGAGAGGGTCTTTTCTTCGTTTCTGATTTCCCCGCGGGATGGCTGTTAATGGATCGAACTGATTTAGTCGGTGTAATGGCACTTTTTGATATGGAATTGGAAACAAGGGCAATTTGCGCTAATGCTGCGGATGGGTTCTTTGAATCAGCCTGTTGATGAGGAATCTTGATACCAGTATTGGATGATGTGCTGACGCCATTTTTTACGACCCCCGTCGTTAAATTTGCATTTTTCGGACTAGGCCTAGTAGCATTCCCCCGATTCTTAAGAGCAATCACAGTCGAAAAAGCAGTCCCACTAACAATTGGTCCACTCAAACTCCGTGAATGCTTTGTCTTCTCTCCCGCAGAGGATTGCAATGATGCTTTGGGAGCAGATAAATGGCCCCCTGATTGTTCTGGTTTGCGATTGGGTGTGGCAAAATTCGACAGGGTTGCAAGAGAAGCGACCGTGTTGGATAAGGAGTCACCACCTTGGTTGCTGAATTTTCGTTGTGCATCTTTTGTTTTATTAAGACTTTTTACTGTGGATGATTTTGTTGTGGATGTTGATGCACAAGAGAGTGAATTGGGTGAACTGAGTGGCGGATGCAATGAGTAATTCGTAGTTGGGGGACAAGGTACTGCTGAGGCATTGTTCCCTGACTTTCTTTGAGAAATAGTCTCCCCCCTGGACAAACTGACATTTTCTTTCGCTCTCCCGGTTGAATGATTCGATATTGGATCTGCAGCAGTTGTTCCCTCCTGCTGCAGACGTTGTTGCAGAATATTATTTATTTCTTGTGCTGGTGGGATCATGACCTGCTTCTCTCGTTGCTGTCGTGTTTCATTTGGCTGCAGCTGCGTTTCCTTCGCGCCATTTGAATCTGCCATCTCGTAATTATTGGACACGGCCTTCCCATTAGCATTGCCTTCCGGTGACGAATGAATCATGCTGCTTGTGTCACTCATCAAACGCGGTGAGCTATTGCTGTTGCCGTTACTATTTTTACCGACGCACTTTTCATCCAGTGACCGCACAGAAGAGCCAAAGCAAGCCAGATTTGCAACTGTCTCTGCCAATGCTGAAGATAGAGAGGTGCTGTTGTCATCGTTGGTGGTGGTGAAGGATGATATTCCGGCAGCGGGAGGATTCTCGGAGGAATTCATGTGATCGGAGGTACGAGATGCCGCTCTAAGCGAAACGGGTGGCAGAGCTGCAAACGACAACGCGTAGATTAGATGGTATAGATGCAGCGGGGGTGGAGCCGGGGGCGAGGCTGGCGGTGTTCATGGTCGAGGATGATTGCCTGATGGTAGTGGCGGATTCAAAGTTCTGAATGATGCACTTGAAAAGATGCGTTGATGGATCCAATCAATTTTCATTTTACAGGCGTGCCCTTCTTGATTGAATCCAAGGACTCCTACTGATTCCCACGTATGATTATGGGCCGTTCTAGCTTCCCTGCTGAAGCAAAGTTCGGCGCCAAAGATTTCATCGCTGACGTTTGAGAAACTTATTAAGCTTCTTAACAAGACGACTTTCACGCTAATATTTATTATTTTTTCTAAGAATGAAATTAAATGTTAGTATTTGATAGACCAATTTTTACGAAGCTTTGATCACTTCTCAGAAAAGTCTTTGACACACTTTGACACCGACGCGCGGAGTGCCAGATCACAGTGCCCCACACAAAGGTAGACCCTTAAAGGGGTAATGAGTTAGGTACCTTTTTACCTTGAAGGGGGCGGAGAAACCTTTTCTAGAGGTACCAACCCGCCCAAGACCCAACCAACACCCAACACCCAACACCAAGACCCGACCCAAAGGAGCACGGGCACGAGTAGTATTATGGTACATACCGTAACAGCATGTTCCATGGTGTGGAATGTGTGAGCCAAGCCAAGATGATAGCCGCAAGGGCATCACTCACAAGGACACAACTTGTACGGTCATTCTCAAATAACATCGAGCAATTCAACAAGAAATCCAATCAACATTTTGCCCGTCTCCTCATTAGTGGTCCGAATGCCAGTGGAATCGTTGCCTCCTTCTCTCAACTATTGTATAAACATTCATGTGACATAGTTGATTTCGCATCAGAATCTTCATCAGTAGATGATTTTGATAATCATAATGATCATAAAATGTTCTTTCAGCGAATATTGTTTGATCATACGCATTTGGGGCATGGTAGAGACTTTGTGGAAGATGAAATAATAGGAATGTGTCAACAATTTGGCATGAACTATCGATTGGTAAGTTTGCTATTTCGTTTTTATCGCTAGCGAGATCATATTGTGACTCTAACACAACCATGCATGTTGCAGTCGTGGGGTAAAAAACGACATAAAATTGCCATCTTTGTATCAAAATATGATCATTGTCTCTGGGAGCTTCTACTGCGGCACCGCGCTGGAGAATTGGATTGTGACATATCTCTCATAATCTCCAATCATGAGAAATCACGACAAGTTGCAGATATATTTGATGTACCATATTACGTATTTCCGGTGAATAAGGAGAATAAATTAGCAGTCGAGAAGCAGCAACTAAAGCTACTCCAAGAGAATGAGGTTGATGTAGTTATATTAGCCAGATATATGCAAGTATTATCGGAGGATTTTCTCAATACGTTCTCTTCTCATCGGATAATAAACATTCATCACTCTTTCCTGCCTGCTTTCACGGGAGGAAAACCTTATCATCGCGCTCATGAACGAGGCGTGAAGTTGATTGGGGCTACAGCACACTACACAACAATTGATTTAGATGAAGGACCCATATTGGAACAAGACATCACACGTGTGACTCACAGAGATGATGTTGATGATTTAATACGGAAAGGACGGACTTTGGAAAAGACTGTTTTAGTGAGTGCAGTAAAGGCTCATTTGGAGGAGAGAGTAATTGTGCATAGAAATAAGTGCATAGTGTTTCCTGAATAAAAGAAATGCACAACAGTGATTGAAATTTAAACGAATAAGATTTATTATTAGTCTAGTAGTTGGTAGCAAGCATTGAATTATTAAAATTTCTTCCGGGCACTTGAATCTTGAGCTTCCCAATTCCCAACTTTCTTTAGATACACACGTAAAAAAGACTCTATTTGTTATCTCCTCGCTCGCCGCTCGCCCTCTCCCGCCCATTTTCGTCCCATGAAATGAATAATCCTGGCATTTCAATAGAGAGCCATCACATGAACATTGCTCATGCCCCAATTCAGAACCACCATGACGATACCCTGCAATGCCCTCTCGGTCAAACCTCGATGAAGATTTCAGATACCAATAGCAGAGACAAAGGCCCAGCAGCAGCAGAGGAGACACATCTTTTAAATGTATCGACATCAACGGACGACTGCAAAAACAACAACCAAACTCGGGATCATGCTCGCTGTATACTGATATCGACAACAGCTAGCCGTTTCGGCTCGCGTATGTGGGAATTTGCAACCCCCTTGATTCTCCTCGAATGGAGTCCTGGCTCACTAGCGGCTCCAGCAACTCTTGGATTGACTTGCGCACTATTTCGAACTGTGATTTCGCCAATGTTAGGGAGTCTTGCCGATGATCAATGGGATAGATTTCGTACAGTATGTATAGGGACAAGTATGCAAGCTGGTGGATGCTTGCTCTCGGTAGGGGCATTATTAATGTGGAATGCATTGTCGCGCACTCAAAATAATGGCCATCTTCTTTCGTTTCTGTTGGTAATCTTGGCCGGTGCCACCGAATCTTTAGGTGCACAGTTGGCATCTGTGGCAGTTAAAAAGGAATGGGTCCCGATTGTCTTTGATGAAGATAACACGGGCCATCAAAGACGAACGAAACATTTATATGATTTGATTCTTCCTGAGTCTATCACACTTAGCTTCATGAATACGACAATGACAAATATAGACTTGATCGCTGCCATGACATGTCCTATAATTGCAGGCTGGGTTCTAGAGATTTTAGGCGGTGTTGGAGGTTCAATGCAACGTGGTTTTGTGGCTATTGCAATTATCAATGTGATTTCGTTTCTTCCGGAAATACTGCTCCTGAAGAGAGTATACCAATCGTGCCCAGCACTTCAAAATAAACTGCACGTAGAATCTACTGCAAGTTCCCATATGAATATCAATGAAACAACAACAGTTGAGGATAATAACCCATGGATAATTTGGTTCAAACATCCTTCTGGACTTCCGCTCCTCACAATATCAATGGCATCCTTGTATTTCACAGCTTTGAGTCCATCTGGTGTTGTACTTACAGCCTATCTCATCACTGTCGGATTATCTCCTACTAACATAGGGGTATTCCGAGGAGTTGGTGCCTTGTCTGGGTTGCTTGGTATAAGCATTTTTTCAATCTTTCGGAAAGGTGATGATTCAGAAGTTGATGATGTTACACTATCTGCGGCTGTAAGATCCATTGAGCGCTTGAGACGTGTTAGCTTCGCATTCTTAGTTCTAGAAGTGATATCAGTTATTGTGGCAGCCTTCGCATTTTCCTTCATCAATACAAATTACCAGTCAAACATATCAGAAGATCTGATTTATCAAGGAACCAAATCGTTGAGCTGGCCAATACTTATATTTCTGAGTGCAATTGTCACCTCTCGTGCTGGCTTATATTCATTTGATGTTGGAATTCTGGAGATTGAGCAGCACGTTGTTGATGAAAGATATCGCAATGCAGTGGGGTCAGTTGAGGGTTCCTTGTGTGCGTTGTGTGAAATGGGTATGTATGTTATTAGTATAATCTTGGCAGACCCATCTAAGTTTCAATGGCAAGTTGGGCTTTCGGCCTCGGCAGTGAGCATTGGTGGCGTATCTTTCAGCATATTCCTTTGTATGTACCAAATGCATGTGCACCATCACCACCAATATGATGATGCGGATTGCCATCATAATCATGCACATACACACTGTCATGATGACCATTCTCACACGTTACAGCAGGAGAGAGCTTTAAAAGATAACGGTTATCATGTCCATCTACACAGACATGACCCATATGTTAAGTTCGCACTGTTGTGCTGACTCTTCATCGTGATTACATCATTCTCATTAAGTAATGAAGAATTAGTCAAATAGGTTTATTTTACAAGTGAGGATTAATTCTGTCTCAGATTCACTGTCTGACACAAATTAAAGTAGCACCAATGAGAGCTATCATATTTCATATCGTACCTAATGATAGGTATGCAAAAGAGTTGGCAACGTCATGATTTAGCATTTCCAAAATATTTTGACTGGTGCTGTTGGAAAAACTAATGTACGTACCAGTAATTCACACCCACAGTTTCTGTTGTTTGTGAAACTCGATGAAACCACAAGGAAGGGATGTAAAGCATTTCACCTTGAGAGACAAGGACTTTTATTGGATGTGATTTCGATAACAAGGGAAATTGGTTTTGGCTGTATCCGCCAGCTTGGTACCGTTTTAAGTCTGGTTCAATCCATTTGGTATGACAATCATTATCAGGAACTACACGCCATAATATGTCAGTCAATGACTGCATTTTATCCTTGTAGTTTGGACAAAATGTACCACATTGATATTCTCCTTCGTGCAAAAATAGCACATCGGCAGGAGGACACAAAATGAACTCTTTTTGTCCCGAGCAGACGAAAAACAGGTTCTCGTAATGATCTTTGTGCATTGACGACACTGACTTTTCGTTGCCAATCCATAAATTTACAGCATCCGGTGGTCCCGTATGGAATGCTTCTTCTGCAAATGTAAATGTTGGTGGAAATAATCCGGTTGAAAATAATGCTGACATTTCGGTGCGTAGGCAATCATTTTGTCTAGAGTAGTATACTACTGGATCTCTAACTCGTTTGCTTTGAAGTACATCGTCTTCTCCGGTAGAATATAATCTATTGTTGTCATCAGTTACATAGTGTTGACCGTATGATGTATCCTCATTGTTGGACACTTGTTCGCTACTCATACTGACTGGATCTCTTCTCAGCAGCGTCCGGAATTCAGATATTGTCATTTCTTGTTCATGAGGCTTAACAAACATCATCTTTTGAACCCCTGTAGCTCCTTTAGATTTGCACTGAACAGTTCTAACTGCGTCTCCGTGACCATCTGGGGTGACATCCACCGTCAATTCGGTCTTCTCTCCGACATGATCAATTATATCATCCAAAGTCAAATTAAGTGACGGAATCGCATTTCTTATGATGCAAGGTACTTTTGGGCTGACATAGTCTTCAACAAATATTGATGCAAACAGATGAGAGTCATGGCGAATGGCGAATAGAGAACAACTCTTAAGAAACGTACCGCGAAGAAAAACAAAAGAATCAGGCGGTTCTTCCAGCACATCAATTGGACGGCACCATAAACTGCCGACATCAGAAGAGAAGTTGCTTAGAGTTTCCTCGTCTGCGTGGAGGATAGACATCTGAGATTGATGGGTGACAAAAGGCCGATGAGAGGATGAGATAGTTATGACGTGAAGAAGTAAGGCGTAAGGCGCAAGGGGCGAGAGCCGGATGGCGGCGTACTATGGCGGGAACAATTAACTCGATCTCGTTGATGTCGTCGCACTTTTGCTTGCATCTTGCATCTTGCATCGTCAGCCCATGACCCATGACCCATGACTCTGATCAAACAGGAGACCTCAGGAGACCCCTAGCGAGCTATTAATAATTATATTATCATTCAATATCCTTCACTTTTTACACTCTGATCTCTGATGTTCTCGAAACTACGTGAGAAGATGGGCAATGTTACGTCTTCGCAGCCCAAGAACAAGACCGGAAAGAAGGTCGTCGCCCAGGTACGTTGATTTTGTACCTAGATATTCTGCTGTTTCCTCACATCTGATTCTTTTGCCGTCTTAGAAAATAGAGATTGCGCAGAAGACCAATGGTACGAGGTTTTCCTTTGGTTTCTAGTGTTGGTCTAGAGTTTTAACTGATGGGCACTTACGATATGATATGATTCAAACCCTTGCGTTATTCACAGTGCTGTCGCTTACAGAACATGGTTTAGAAGAAATTCCAGATCAGGTATTTGAGTGAGTTACTTACATTTCTTATCTGCACATTGGATAATCATCATATAAAGTTTCGCTGCTAAGCTATCAATTGCATTATTTGTTAGGTGTACATCTCTCAAAACGCTTGACCTCTCGAAGAACAAATTAACCAATCTGGGTAAAATCTCACAACTAAAAGATCTGAAATCATTCAACTGCGATGAGAATGCCTTGACGAGCCATGAATTGGTGCCATTGTCCAATCTACCGAAATTGACAACACTCTCATTGGGTAAAAATAGGTTAGAGAATCCATCAAATCATCCATTTCCATCACTACCCACAACAATAAAACAACTCAAGGTACATGGGAATTCTTTATCTTCGATACCAAAACAAATTTGTCATCCTAATATGAGACTGCTTGAAAAACTGGACTTGTCTTTTAATAACCTAGCGGAGGTTCCAGCTGAAATATGCAATTTAGGTGAGTGAAGTTTGATCATCCAGTGTATCTGAATTAGAATATGTGTGGGAATTATCTCTCTTACTGTTAACTCTATGAAGTTGCTCTGACTGAGCTAAATTTGGACAGCAATGTCATAGTTTCTCTCCGAGAAGAAGTAGGCCAACTATCAAAATTGAAGACGCTTTCCCTAAAAAACAATTACATCCAAGTCAAATCAACCAACTTCTCATCAAGCAATCCACAGCCCATACCAGCATCGGTGTTTAAAGATACTCTTTTGATTGATTTGAATCTACATGGGAACGAATTGTCAAGTACACAATTGAATCAGTTCGATGGGTTTGAAGCATTTCTCGACAGGAGGAAGAAGGTCAAAAACAAGTGAGTAATTTTAGACTTTGTATGGTGCGTTATCATCGATGCCGCAGCTGTGCTAATACTCTAATTCACACGTCTTCAAGAAATTTATATGGGGGAGCCCTTGTCGACATGTCTGTTTGTGGTTTGACATGATGATATCATTTATATTAGAATTGACAGGAGCATTAATTGTATGGGGGGGCTTTTGGTTGGGTGTAAAGGCTTGTATTTGATCTCTGTAGCTACAAACTCTTAGAAATATGAATTCATCTGGACGTTGCGAGCTCTGTAGACGAGCAAAAGAATCCAATTCAATCACGCCGTCAACGTAGACTAGCGACACACCGGAAGGACCTAGTCTTCAAGCTTTCGTTTCTTGTTTTGGTTGAGTTGAATTTGTTTGGACATTGCCAACATTACTTCTTTCATTAAAGACGGCGATCGGAATAGACGCGAATAAGATTCTGATGCAATGACATCTTCGCAATTCTCTATGATGAAATTCATTGCAAACTCCTTCAGACGAATGAAGTTGTTGCCATCCGCTTGGAGAAGGTGCTTGATTACATTGTCCGTCGTGATCTTTAGACTTGATATATACCAGTATTCTGCTTCGCACTTGAGAATGCCAAAGCCGTATTTCCCAGTCACGCAGACAATTGCTGTCACATTCTCGTACCACTGTATAGGTGTGATTTCCATACCGTATAAACGCTTGAGCATGAGTTCAAATATATCGGGTTCGACATCGTCAATAGGCATTGGATTTGTTATTGTGAATCTATCGCAGAGACTCAATAAATCAGGAGCTCGTGCTTTCAAAATCACCTTGTGAGCGCGCAAGATACGTCCCTTCACTTTGAAACTAATATCTGAAGTGGCTTCGTCCAGAAATATCTCTGACATATTTTCAGTGAAGGTGTCTGGCGGCATCGACTTGCATTGATTGTAGTATTCGGGGTTTGGTCTAATACGAACTTCAATGATCAATGCCCCGTTATCAAGAACCTCTAATATTTCGTCACGTGATGCATATCCTGACCATTCGCCTTTATCCCCGCCTTCAAAGATAGTCTGTGCTGTCCTTTTTCTAAAGATTTCCCCTTTTGGGCGCTTTGCAATGAGATCAAATTCTACCTCAATCTTGGACATGGACTCACTGAACAGTCGCAATGCTATACTTCCATCCCCAAATGTTTGATCGGTTCCTCCGGGATAAACGCCCAGGGACCAATGGTGGCCAGCACAGGAAAAAATAGGAGATCTAACTCCTTCATTCCGTATGATTGGCAGCTGTTCAAAGTTGTGAAATAGAACAACTTGCACACCCTCTATTTGAGTCTCTGCTGGAGCACAGAATGCTGGCGTTCCAACGTTGATGACAGATCCGCTAGTCAACATTACTTTGTTACCTCACGCAGCTCAGCAAGCTGCAGTTAGTTCAGAGGACAACTCTCGCACTGGGCACGCCTCATTTCACTGTGAAAAAAATTTCAAGTTTTCAGTTTTTCTCTTTCTGCTGGACATTAATTATGTTGAGGTATTCGTCTGTTACTGTCTGTTACTTTACAATAAAAGGAGGCACCTGGACAAAGCACTATAGCCAAAGAGCCATAAACATTCATATCAGTAAGTATGCTAGCTATATTTCCCCGTAATCCAAAGCTGCAAAGGGATCACCACTCCTGTCAAAACTTCCTCTTACAAATCCCTTCTTACCCGACGAGCTGCTTCTGGGAATAGTATTTTTGTTGCCAAATAAGTCGGAGGAGTACACAGGTACAGTGTCGTGTGGATGACCAGTGGATCGAAGTGATGACTTGGATTTGAGTGACTACAAGATCAATCGGCAAGACATATAAAGTCAGCTAAAGCAGACGCAAAAGGCTGTATAAAATATAATTGATGCAACAAAGTATGACTCACGCTGCCAGTCCCATCACTTCTAGACCGACTTCTACTCATCTCTCTCAGCTTTTTGGCCCTGTCTTCAAGGCTAGGTCTCTCTGCTCGAGACCTCCTGTCATTCTTTACCTCGCCATCCCAGTATTGTGCCTCGTGTTGCATAAACCTTTGAAAGCTCTCTTCTGTCGCATTCGTCTTTCGAGTCGAAAAACTAGCATCTCGTGATACGTCAACTGGCAATGGAAGATCTTCCGAGGCAATAAATGGTTTAAACTCTGTCTCCCTCGATTGCCACGGTACATTCTCACGAATTGGACTATTCAACTTTTCCTTCAACGCCCCGGCAACTTTAGGCATTGTACCATTATTCTGACGATGTCTTTTCTCCATCTCTTCCAAAGTCTGAGAACTAATAGCGCTAATCCCATCATCGAAATCAATCAAGTCGGGGCTTGTTTGCTTTTCGGGGCTGGGTGGCCTGGCCACATCCGCCAATCTCTCGCCGTGCACTCCACAAGCGAGTTGGTGCTGTGCACCCAGTTGACGCAGTTTTGACAGCGCATCTTTCTGATGTGGAGTGGTTGGCACGGCAGGCACGGGTGATGATCGAGATAGGGAAAGACTCGACGACGAAGAAGCCGACACTTCAAACGGAATAGTGGCTTGAGTCGCCGCACTCTGCTTACTCTGCTTTGTGGTCGTCGACCGAGGACTCTTGGGAGCGGATTTGGAAGGTCGATAATCAAACACCTCATCTTTGGGGATTCCGCCAATATCTGCTCCGGCACACGGTGCAAACAGTGTTCGTAACAGTGAATCGAGGGAGTCTCTGAATCCTCGTGGTGATGCCTGTTGATCAGATTCGCGGCGGGAGATGTTGTCCCATTGATGTCGAGCGGATTGTGATACGGATGCAGCGGCTTCTTGGATGGATACCATTGTTTAGTGTTGTCAGATTTATTAGTAGTCGAACGCTGAGACTAAGCTTAAAATCGGGTAATTGGAAATCGGATAACTTTAAGAGTCTTCCACCGAATCGACATGTATTTTGTAAATGATGTGAGAGATTTGTCACTCAGATAGATGATTACGTTGGGGGCTGCCGTCGTCCCTATCGTGTATTCTATGCAAGAGCTGGGGTGGTTGTTAGTTGTTAGGCCACCATGGTCGGTGAGCGATTTGCTTGTTGATGTTGAATTCCCAGTCTTTTGCAGTCAAACTTGTGTGACGGGATTTCGAAATACCCGATGGAAGACTGATCTGCGTAGGAATTAGTATGAGGAGTAGAGGGTATCTTGGTCGGAATTTGGTCATGGCACAGTGGCTCAAAAAGAAGGAAAATATTATTAATATCTGAAGGTTTGAAAAGGTTTAAAATGTAAATGCATGCCGACCGGATACTTTTCAACGATGACTTTGTTGAGAAGAATCAATTTTTATGAAACATATTTCTGGTTGCGCTGGCGCCCCCCTCATCTCCCCCCATCACCCCATCCACTTACCGTCACTGTGGCACTTTGTCCATCCCAAGGTTGCCCAAGGCTGTTGTTTTTGCTTAGACTTAGAGGACATAGGGACATGAGTAGTCAAACTTACATACTTGTATTGAGGTCTTAAGGCTATCGTGATTTCGCCGTACTGTCACTAGTTGAAGCTAATTCATAACCTTTAGCCATGAAGTTGCTTATGAATTCACACCAATGGTTTCTGAGTCTGAGAGTCCTCTGAGCAAATAGAACAGCCTTGGGATGGGCAAAATAATTGGCCATGGGATCGCTACAACTACAAACCAGCATCCTCCACAGTGACAGTACTAAGTGGGTGTGGGGCAAGAGCAAACCCAAATTTTCCGAGAGGCTAGGGAAGACACAAATCGCTTATTCTATCTCCATTCAAAAGCGCCAGAAGGTATTCTGCCTCCTTCTTGTAGTCAGGCTTCCCACCAGCATCTGTTCTGTTTGCCATTCTGTTCTTCTACAGACATTTTAAGGTGGCCGGGATGGAGATAAATACTCCTTAACAGCTTTCCGGCTATGGCTATGGGCATTTGTGACTGCCCACTTGCCTCTGTAATTTTTTCGTAGTAGAGAGTAGAGCTAACTTTACTTTAAGAGCTAGTTAGATCAAAATGAAAACAGCGTTGGAAAGCCAGAGAGCAGCTCTGTTTCATGGTCATCTGACCTTGACTAGAGTCTCAATGCATTTGATTCCCCGGTGGTGGTTCTGAACACCATTGGTGTTGGTGCGGGGATTGATTTTTTTCAGCTCAACGCTCTTTTCTCGCTATTTTTAGCCCAATGAACGACACATCTACCACCCCGACCATGGCTGGCAGCCTCCAATTAGCAGTCCAAACCCTACCAAACTCCACCAACACCATCACGCATCACGAATACCTACGCGATGAGCGGCGGCGTTGGTGGCATCAATTCAGTTGCCACAGCGGCCAAAATCACTACTTAGGCGGAACACAAGTGAAATATTGATGGCTTGGACAGACAAATCATCTCCAGACGGAAGAATAGAGGCTAGAGAGCCACAAAAACAACACAAAACCACACAACAATCAATCGGGATGCGGGCGGGGGGATGAGGGGTGGAGAATGAAGAATAATAAGCAGCAATCAGCCAAGAATGAGGGGAGATAATCAGGTAAAAATACAACAACTCTTGGCAATTGTCGTGGCCGCAACGGATTGAATACACACACAACAACCAACCAGATCAACAGTCAAATATAAAAACAAACGAATGCAGCGGGCGGGGGAGGAGGGCGCGTCATGAGCAACACAACAATCAAACGAAGCGGATGATATTGTTATTTTTTGTTGTGCTGCTTGTGTGTCTCATTTCTAAGCGTAAGCAATGAAATTCAGCATTATAATTACAGCAACTAATCGGTTATGTAGTCGACTAACGTATGAACATGTCTCTTCAAATGGCTGATTGTTGCATTGCTGTGAAACCATCACATTCGCTCCATCAATGGTTTCAATTAAATAGTTCCACCAAATTTATTTTTCTACGCGTAAAATTACATGATATCTTACGCAATTAAAGTTAAAGTGGTGGGCAAAATGAACCCCTGGAACCCAATAGCTGGAAAGCAGTTAAAATGCAAACCATAAGGATCTTGGATTGTCTTTAAATTGGGTAAGAGCTCCGCATTACCCACTGCCAAGATTGAGTGTGTTTGGATCAGTTCACCTGATTCATAGCAGCTGGACCATTC
>JALLPH010000015.1:0-46446 GCA_036939855.1 Cyclotella choctawhatcheeana
TATAACCGAAACTCCCGAAGTAGAATTCCATGGACAAGCAAAGGATAGACTGGCCGAAATCCCAGTAAATCCTTCATATAATGCTTCAAGAAGGTTGAGTGGAGGGGCGGATAGCAATGCAACCAAACCAACGAGTAAGAACAAAATGTCCGTTGCAACAACAAAAGGAGCAAGCAAACCAACGAGTAAGAGAGAAAAGAAAGGTGCAGGAAAAGGGAAAAAACCACGTAAGCGACCTAGGACGGGAAAGAAGGGCAAAGGAAAACAAAATGAAAGGGGGAAGAAGAAGCATAACGAAGAGATCAGCGAGAGTGAATCATCCGATGATTCTTACGAGGAGCTGAAGCGAAGCAAGAAATCTCACCAAGAGTCTTACAAAGAAGGTCTAGCATCGGTCTTTGATGGTGAGGAGGATGAATTTTCCACCGATAGTTGGGATGTAGGATCGCAGGTTGAGGGTGAATGTAAAGTTCGGGATGTGGTCGCTGCTGATTATTGCTCGTTAGAACAGAAACCTATGCTGTTGTGCATGTGGAAAGGATACACAGCTGAAGAATACATGTCATGGGAACCATTGCAAACTATACGAAAAGAGCAAAAGCATAGACGTGAGTAGAGTCATCTGAAGCCACAATTTCACTCTTTCTAACCTATCCTTGGTATATTATTATTATCAATGCAGAGGAAAAAGCTTTGTATTTATTTCGCAAATGGATGGAAAGTCTTACTCTGACAGAAGTTGTTAATGAATCGAATGGAGATAGGTTCTTTGCCATTGTCAGTTCTAAAATAAGTTCCGGCAAGAGATACATTGACATCAAGAACAAATGTCTTGATATGATTCCAAATTTGAGTGAGTGATTCTGTTTTCGGCATCGGTAGAATTTTGTTAATTATATGCAGCAGTCGTGACCATCTCTTTTTATTCGATCAACAAAGAAACGCAAGCGGAACAAGTCATTCAAGGTAGTGTATCTACTTTACGAAGCGTTCCCCTCAAACAATCATCCCACAAATTAATATTACCGAAGAAAGAGTCTTGGTTGATTGGGAAGTATTATAATTTTTCCAATGAATCTAGTCTACAGCAGAAACCTGCAGTAGCAAGTCGTGATTCGGTCGAGAAGAATAAGAATGACGGAAGTAAATTGGAGGGGCAGAAGGGCCAGGTGTGTTTCAAATCTTTATTGCTATATTTTTATGTTAAGAACTCATTAACTCATTCATTCATTATTCTCTACAGCAGAAAAATAAGAATGATGGAAGTAAATCAGAGGGGCAGGAGGGCCAGGTGTGTTTCAAATCTTTATTGCTATATTTTTATGTTAAGAACTCATTCATTCATTATTCTCTACAGCAGAAAAATAAGAATGATGGAAGTAAATCGGAGGGGCAGGAGGGCCAGGTGTGTTTCAAATCTTTATTGCTATATTATTTACGTTAAGAACTCATTCATTCATTATTCTCTGCCAAATATCGAGGAAGACAAATTTGTTAGGTCCAAAACCATTATTTGGCGATGGGTCGAAAGGAATCATTGTCATACACGAAGATACTATCGTTTACATGTGTAGAAAAGCAGTCGCCATGAACGGATCATGCGTCTACAGTCTGTGCCGTGATTGCTTCAGTGAGAAATACCCAAAAAAGAGGGGCAGTGGGCCAGCAAGGTGGAAGGAAGAAAAGAGCCCATTGGAAATATCCCGCAATACTTGCTGCCATAATACAGGAGACCTTAAAGATGACAAAAACTTGTGGTGGTGCGAAATTAAAAATATCGGGTCGAAAGAATGGTTCAGTCGTTGCCATGGATGTTTTGGCTGTGAAAAAATGTTCGTTCAAGTTAGCAAGAAAGGTCTACCGCCCAATTTTGTATATCCACACTTTTCAACATTCGACCAAGCTGTCCGTGAAGAGTATGAAGAGTGGAATAAGAACAATAAGAGGCTGCAATTCTAATCTTGTCAGGGATATCTAGGGGTCTGTAATAGTGCGTGCGTGATGGAGCGAAGGGAAGGGGGGAATAGCAGGTCACAGGGTTGGGGGTAGATTTTATTGATTTACAGATTTTTTTCAGAAAACATCGAATTGCATTTCAGATTTTTTTCAGATGCTGATTTTTTCAGAAAAAATTCAGTAATTAAAAGTTAATTTTCAGATTTTTCTCAGAAACTTTTTCAGAAATTTCCTAGAAATATTTTCAGAAATATTTCAGATACTAACCGATTTTTTCAGATAACCTTCAGAATTATTTTCAGAATCTCTCCAGATATTGCGCAAAATGTTTCAGATAATTTTCAGATAATTAAATCGGAATTTCAGAAAAAGTTCAGAATCTAATATTGGCGGCAAGTTTTCAAACTCAGGAAAGATACCTTTGGGCGCGCATGGTATAACTCGAATTATTTCTCTTCTGAGGCTTAAATAATAGTCAGAAATTCGTCTTCAAAGGGTAGGAGTAAACCCTACAACAAGCCTTGGATAAAACCAAAGTTACAAGGCTGTGGTTTCCAGTGCAGATCGAACCTCCCGACGTTTCAGCTCTCGTAATTGATGTTACAACCGATACGCCGCGAGATACCAGGCCTGAAAATTCAACCACCATCACGCCCTCTCCCTCGAATGACACCGAAGCTTCTATCATCTCTCAGCCATCGGCGGTTGCCAATTCAAAAAAGAAGAAATCGAAGCCCAACAAGCCTAAGCGTCTTGTGCTTGATTCGAAGATATTCACGTTCATCCGTCCAGACGTATTCGATCATACACGATTCAGAAGTTCAGTTGTATACACACGCGAAGATATGGATGAATTTGATAGGAACTACCAAAAGCAGCTCAACTTTAACTTTGCGCAAAAACGTGCCACCAAGAAACAGCAGAAAGAGACTGTCCGTGCATCTCGTTCGTCGATCTTAGAGGATCTTGATTGTAACTATTCTGCATTTAATGTCGAGTCCACCAATTTTCAAGAGCTGTCCCGATACATTTTAGAGGATCTATTAAAATGTGGCGTTGGCGATAAATTCCTCCTTTGTCTTCCAGTTACTTCTGGCTCAACTCACGAGATTGATTTGAAGACAGTTGCAGCAACTCAGCGCGAGCACAAGGTTGGGGGAGATAAATGCAAAATCTCTGGACGGGAGTACTTCTGCTTAAAAGTTGTCATTGACTATTCTCCCAACCATTCTGACATTGGTCTAGGGTGTATGACTGAGTCTCAGTTTACAACATTGTTTATCGATTCGGAGGAAGACTCAGCGGTGAAAGGTTATTGTGTAAATGACATGTGGAAACTAGGTTCCGATGCATTGGATAAGATGAACGCGAAGACCGCGAGACCGCGAGACAGAAACAAAGAGATCGTCTGGAAAGGAAGAAGCGAGTACAGAAGGTGATCTTGCAGCACGTGGAAGACCTCAAGAAGGAAGCAGCAAACGTAGTAATTGATGAAGAAAAACCAGAGGAGCTCGGTTCTATTCATTCGAATTACATACGCTCATTGGATCCAAGGAGATATCAAGATTAATAAGTTCGTAACACAAAGTTAATTATTGTCTGCAACGGTAACTATTCTCGTTCGTACACGGTCCTCTTCGAACAAATTAATAGCCACCCACACATTATCTGATAGAAACAATGGCGTAGAAACGTCCACCCACCCCAAATCCCACTTAAAGTTCCCAGAGCTGTCTCGCTGTAGCTGTACAATTCCCGATGCAATCAATGTAAGCATTAGTGCATCCATCTGTCGCTTTTTGATTTGTCCATGTGGTCTATCAAAAATCCATTCCACCCAATATTTCCGGTTCTTGTGCACGTGTGACTTGCCGGATCCGGTCGGATACACTGCGATTATAGAGTTGGGTTTGTTCGGATTGAAGAGTAGTTCTCCGATTTTGTATTGGTGCGGCCTAAGCTCTTCAACTTCCCAAACACAATCAGAACATAGTTTCATGTCACGCCTTGTTTGTTCTACGTCAAATGGTATATTAGACTCAACGGGAGTAGCGGCGGGGGCAGAGGCGGATGGTGGTGCTGACGGGGTGGGTGGTCGATGAACGGGCGTTGCTGGGACGGCAGTTTGATTAGACATGATTTTGTCATGAGAGGGGGGGGTGGGGTGAGATGAAAAAAATTGAGAGATGGACGGGCGACGGGTGATGATAGATGAGAGAAAGATGAGAGATTTTTAACAAAGGTGCTGTTTCAGAGGGTGGTGAGGTAGAGCGTAAAGCGCTCCGCGCTAATTTTGTGTCCGAAATTTGCGTCCGCCTGTGTGTTTGTGTCGCTCCGCGCTAATTTTGTGTCCGAAATTTGCGTCCGCCTGTGTGTTTGTGTCCGAATGCTTTACGCGAGAAATTGTTAGTGTGCCACCACGACACCATTCAGCACCAGCACGCACCCAGCACGCACCCAGCACCATACAAAACAACACAACAAAAACAATGAGACAATGGTGCAACTCTTATCCTCCAAACGAAACTTCCTCCTCCTCACACTGTCTTTCACTTTATTAATCCAATCCACTGCAGCCGATGTCTCATCTCAACAAATTTTCGATGCATTAGACACCAACCACGATCATTCCATAAGTCAATCTGAGCTCGAGGGAGCTCTCTCAAAATTGATCAGTGGATCCAACTCTGCTGCCTCTCCAGGCGGAGGAGCTCCGCCATTAGGTCTCGATTCCAACCCGTTTGCATATCAAAAAACACAGCAACAATCCAGCGGAAATGATGGAAATGCCGACAAATTCGACAATCCCAAAAAGACCAAGGATTTTGTGAAGGCATTAGTTTCATCCTTTTCGGCGATTATCGCCACGGAGATTGGGGACAAGACATTTTTTATTGCGGCTGTGTTGAGTATGAGGAATGATAGGCTGGCTGTATTTGGTGGAGCGATTTTGGCTTTAATTATTATGACTATTTTGAGGTAGGTCATTGTTACGGTTTGTAAATTTGCAATACGCCTGCTAAGTGATTATTTCATCATTTTACCTTCAAAAATCATTTTCTGACTAATGATTCGCTCTTTCAAAACTAAGTACCATGATGGGCCTAGTCCTCCCATCTTTAATCCCACGCACATACACCCACATCTTTGGCGGCATCCTCTTCCTTTACTTTGGAATCAAACTACTAAATGACTCACGGTCTATGGAAAATAAGGTCTCCGAAGAGTTAGAAGAAGTAGAAGAAGAACTGGCCGAAATGAATAAGAAACAATCCAAAAAGAAAAAGAAGCTTGCGAGGGCGGAAGAGTCTAACGATGATGATGACGTAGAGCAACACGATTTAGAAAGCGTGGAAGCAAATGAGATCAATGGAGATGGAGCTAAGCAACGTAGGGGCGGAAAAAAATCAATTAAGCCTGCTCCTTCATCTTCCGGTCTTTCTGCAGCAGGTGGTTACAGTGGGTCATCATGGGAGAAAATATTCATCCAATCCTTGACCATGACATTCCTGGCCGAATGGGGAGACAGGAGTCAGATTGCAACCATTGCATTAGCGGCGGCGAAAGATCCTGTAGGTGTGACTATTGGGGGATGCTTAGGTCATAGCATATGTACAGGTATGGCAGTTATTGGCGGAAGAATGCTTGCTGCTAGCATATCAGAAAAGTCTGTAGCATTTTATGGGGGATTGGTCTTTTTAGCTTTCGGTATACACTCTGTTTTCTTTGAAGAGTAGTCAAAGAAAAGTTATCATTAACCAAAAATGGAAAGAACTGCCAAGTCGGTAGCATTTCGAATATCCAATATTTCTATTTCACATTTACAAAGAGCGTACATACTCTAGACATGGTACCTCTGTGATGTGTATCTGAGCTATAATATATGCAATGTTTAAGTCTATAATGTAACAAAGTAATAGTCTCCAAATCTACTTTCTCTGCTTATTCTTCATCATCCTTGCCTGTATCTTTTCAAACTCATCATCAGGAATATTCTTCCCCCGTCCATTCTTTTTACCCCCATAACGTTCCTCAAGCCCAGCCATCATGGAATCGAATCCTTCCTGTCTACGTGCCACTGCTTTTCCACGAATTGCTGCAAACAGGTCATCTTCAGACGACTTTTTGTTCTTGCCTGGTGCTGCTGCCTTTTTAGTCGATGCCTTCTTCTTTGGTGACGCTTTAGTCGTGGCAGCTTTAGCTTTCTTTTTTTCATTACCATCTGCATCCATTTCAGCATCTGTAACAATTTCTGCACACGGTGCGTCATCGTCCACTCCACTCATATCATCTTCTTCTTCTATCTCTATTTTGGCTTTGGCTTTACCTCCTCTTGACTTGGATTTCTTTGTGGGTGCACTTCCAATGGTTTTACTCAATTGATCACTGAAATCCTTTACATCTCCACTTTGAATAGCCGGATTGATGTAGTCTTTCACCCACCGCTCCTTATCAATGTCTGAACTGAGCATGACACACTCAAGCATCTTATTCAAATCACCCTTAAACTGCGAGTAATACTTGAGCACATCTGCCTCTTCCTCATCCGAGCATTTGTACTTCACTTCAAAGGCATCGATATCCGCGGTGGTAACAGATGGAAAGATGTTGGCGAAATAATCCGTCCACAGATCGACCCCGGCTTTGTTCGATGGCATGTCATCATCTTCGTACAAGTCACCCGATTCGTCATATTCGGCTCTTTTCTCTTCATCCGACAGTATGGTGTACGCCATGGATATTGCCTGGAATTTTATTTTGGCATCCTCTCGTTCTTTGGGGGGTAGATCAGCGTCTAATTTGTCTGGATGTAATTTAAGTGCCTTCTTGTAGTAGGCCTTTCGTAGCTGGGAGGGAGTGGCATTACGGGGTACCTCGAGGACGGTTTCATAGAGGCAGGCTCCCTCACCGTATGCTTGGGCTAGGATGGTGGCAGCTGACATGATCTGAGACAATAATTATTCAGAAGGTGTGTGGTGAATGGTGAATACCAATAACCATGAAGGAGAGGCATTATTATTTAGGGGCGAAGTTAGTGTTCTTATGTTCATTTTCATTTGAAGAATTAGAAGGCACATAAATTTCTGTCGCCTAAAACAGAATGCACGTGTTGTTTGCTGTCTTTCTTTTTGGCGCACCACTGGTTCAAGACTTTGATGAGACTGGTGTTATTATCGAATAGAGTATTATCTTCTGGCTTCTGGGAGAGCAAGTGTTGCTCACCATTCACCATCATAATTCTTTGACGAAACACTCATATCCATATCATCTGTATAAACACATCACGCGGCTCCAAGTCCGCGGCTCCAGACTCACAACATATGTGGGAAGAAGGAGTTCATGACAGTCATCGAAACACCTGCCGCTGTAAGGAATGCACCCAATGCAATCAAAAATCTATTCCACATTCTCTCAATTTTGAGGCTTGTAGTAGCCGACATCGATCCATTACCCACACGACGTGCTGTTGACTTCAAAAATAGCAGCGAAGGAATGATGTAGATAAAGGCAGTTCCAAAAGTTGCCCCAGATAGAGAAACAACGAAGCCGGCATCTTCCAATAGTAAAGCAAGTGCAGTTATTGAGCCCACCAGCATTCGTGTTGAATTCATTCGAACACTTTCTGTAACTTCCTTCTTCTTTTGAAGAAGTTGAAAGAATGCTCCCTTCATGATGTTTCCCAAGATGCCGTAAGATCCAAGCAGCGACACACCCATCAGGAAACGACAGAGCGTCGCTCCAAGATCTAGCGTGGAATAGTTGTTCAAAATCATCCCTTTGCACGCGCCCCCGAATGTTAAGAATCCAACAGCCATCATATAGGCACTCAATAGCACAACACCAGCAAAACCTGTCGCTGAGAGAATGCCAAATCTCTTGACTGATTTGTTTTCAAGTGTTTGGTAAAATTCAGGTGCCGCCATATGCATAAGGAATGCAGTCGCAGCCATGGATGACAGAACAAAGACCGATTTTGGCCCTCTCAATCCAATAACTCCAAAAGAAGGATGCAATCCAGTAGGCAAAGTTGAAAGATAATTGGATGTAGCAGAAGCCGCCGAGTAAGCTCCCCCGGGTAGGGCACGAAGTGTCATCACACCAGCTGTCATTAGTAATCCAACATTACCAATGACCGAGACGGGTTTAAGAGCCGCAAGAGATTTCAATGTGCATAATGGGTAAATTCCCAAGAGAGATATTGCTGCTACATTCGCTCTGCGGCTGGTCATGATGCCCTGCGGTAGAAGACACAAAAACGACAAGTACCATATTGAGTTGAACACATTCACACTAAATACAAATACATGCATTTCAGATACCCTTGCCTTAAGACCAGCACTTGACGCTAAGCTGGTGAAGGTGTCTCCCAAAACAATCGAATACGCCAAACATGTACAGTAAGCCACCAAGAAAATGGCGAGTGTAACCAAATATGATGTAGACTCTCCAATCTCTCTATCCCATAACTGCCCGAGACTCATAACTTTTGAATTAGACTCTGATGATTCCGAGTCTGCTACTTGGACTAATCGCCCGAGTAGATGGAAGGTATAGGCGCTTATTGATCCAAGCGTTAGGAAAATAGCAACTGCCGGTATCATTCTGATGTTGTATTAATCGAGACAAAAATGGACACCACGCGTCAGAGAGATATGAACTGCATTGTCAACAACTTCATACTTGTGAATGAAAAACGTACGCCTTTTTTACATCCCCGATAGCTGCAACTCCAGCGGGCAAAGACAAAACTCCCGCACCAACACATCCCTTGATCAAATTCAGTGCTGCCGTAGCAATCGTCTGTTCATTGTTATCTCCTTCTGCCTTTGCCGCGGCTTGGACTCGAGTCCGCCCCGTCGATTGAACGCCGCCCCGCAGAGGAGACAGAATAGGCTTGAACGCATCATTCTTTCTTGAGATAGTTGCTGAGGGTTTAAGCATGAATGATGAGGCCGAGATGCTTATCATTGAAACAAGCGTTAGGGCAATGCGATAGGTTGACAGATGGGGTTTCATGGTGGCGGACTGCGGACTGCTTGTTATTAGTAATTATGTAGCGAATCCGTAAGGTCAATGATTTGCGTTGAAGTAATGAGTTATGAGGCGAGATCTGAAGAGAAAAAGTTCAAGTGCTTGATTGCCTGGCTGATGGAGATTGGAGATCTGGCTGGCTTTGTTGTATTTGTATTGGGTTGATGCTGAATGAAAGCAGAAAGCAGGGAGGTGTGTGATGATGCTGTGATGTTGTGTGGTGCGCGTGTGGTGAGTGGTAGTGGTGATCGATTGGTGATCTGTGGTGTGATGTTGTGGTATGTGCGAACCATACCAACAACCAACAAAGAGGACAAAAAACACAGAACTGGAAGCAAGACAATAAAGATGACCAGTAAACGGAAGAGCTTATCACCACCGCCTCTATCGACAATAATTTCACTGATATGGTGCGTCGGTGCGACCGGTGCCTCCACAGGCCCCAAATTGCGACGCCAACCATTTGACACACATCAGGTGTATCAAGAAAAAATGAAAACCAACGAACCAAATTCTTTTGCAAAACGGCACAACCTACCAATCCCACCAATTATATCACGCAAAACACGACGTGAACGTCGAGCTCAAGAAAGCAATCAAACAGGCGAAGAATTAGATGCAATCATCGAACAAGCCAAAAGTGGTGAAGATCCCAACGCTCGTTTGCGTTCTGATTTAGTGTTGGGAGAAGACACATACTACGATCGAAATTCTTATCCCTGGGAATATGCTTGGCAGGGTGATGCAGAGGGTAATAAAACTGGGCTACCAGTTGAAATGGATATAAATTTCCACCGTGTATTTGATGTCGACGTTGTTAGTACTCATTTGGACCTTATTGTTTGGTTTGAGTTGAATTGGGTTGATCCTAGGTTAACTTGGGATCCGAAAGAATACGGGAATCACTCAAAAACATGGTTTTGGATCAATGGTAATGCTGGAGGTGAAATGTCAGAGATATGGACACCTGATATTGAACTATGGAATCTGGATGAAGGTCTTGCTGATTCATTGGAGGATGCATATGCTGTTGTATCGTATGATGGGTCAGTGTTTTGGAGTCGACCTGGGCACCTGAGACCAGCATGTAAATACAGAGGTCTCGAGAGGTTCCCCTTTGATAAACTCGAATGTACAATCGAGTTAGGGTCGTGGTCTTATAGTTGGATGTATTTGACACTAGCGAAGGGAGGTCCAGGTAACATTGGGTTCTCGTGAGTATCATCTTACAATTTTTTGGGTTGATCTCATAGGATTTCATCTATTCCTTCTGAGACTGGCATTTTGTACTCAATCCTGCAGTATCGGGGGATCAGAAACAGCGGGAGAAAGCCACAATGGTAGGTGAAATATTCCATATTTCTTAATGCCCGTTTCTACACATCCTCTTATTCCTATTACTCCTTTGTGAAGAATTTACTCTCGTTGAAGAAAACCCTGTCTCGTGTGAAGTGTTCGTTTACTCAACTCAAATATGGGATATAGAAAACGAAGAGTCTCGTGTCTTGCCCGATTCAGTGTGGCCAGTGATGTTGTACAGTGTTACTCTGGAAAGAGCCTGGCAACCTTACGCACGAGGTTATATTTTCAGTCAAATACTATTGATATTGATCGGATTTTCCGCATTTTGGCTCCCTCCTGCTTGTGGGGAAAGAATGGGACTTTCGATAACTGCCATGCTTGCTTCGATTGCATCGGATATTGTGATTGCAGCGAATTTGCCCCAAGCAAAAACGATGACTTGGTTCCAAAAATTTTCGATTATGAATGCTATATTTGTATGTAAGTCTTTGTTCTATCTTTCCTGATTACATCTGATGTTATTTACTCTGCTAATGTTACTGTTATGGCTTCAAATTTTAGTCTTGGCATTGATTGAAAGTGTAATTGTCCTATACTTTCATTATGCCAGAAGTGACAGTATGGTTCCAAAGGTATGCTGATAAGAGGAATTATATTATCAATATTATTGAATTGTTACTAAATCAATTGTCGCAACTGACTTATATTGACAGTGGTACACGTACGTCCAAGAATGGAGAATAGTTCGCCGTGCACAAAAGCGCAGTTCTGAACTTATGAATGGGGCCACTGACTCTGTCCGGCGTACAGCAGGTTCCATTAGAGAATCGGTGCTCACTAAAAGGCAGTCAAACGAGAACGGAAATACCAATAGTGAATACCCAGAGAACTCTGCAGAGGAAGAAAAAAAAGACATTGGAGACGAGCTTCCATTAAGAAGACCAAGATCACATCGTCTAGAAGCATCTGTCTTCAGAGAATCCATTGTGCGAGACGCGGATGATTTTTTGAATGAAGATGAATTAATGAACAATCTAAAATGGAGGGAGTACGCGGTATTAGTCGACGACATGTCACGATTTTGGTTTCCTATTCTTTATACTATCTCGGCTTCAATCATCTTGGCTCGTGCACGATCATAGGTTGTAAAAAATAATATTTCAGTGATAGACTTTTCAATCCAGTATTTAGTGTGGTTGGAAGATATTTCTTTGTAAAGATACATTTTTGCTATCAAGGCTAATTTATTTCGGCTAATATAATTGCAAGTGTGATAGTATACACAAGAGGAAACCAAAACCTCGACACATCGTCTACTATCGCAGCGACTTCTTTCCATTTAAGATTGTTCATTGCTTCATCCTCGTTCAAAAAATCATCTGCATCTCGCACTGCGAATGATGACGAGGCTCTATCAAGGTGTCTCCCGTTTCCGTTATGATGGTGAGCAGTTTCTGCTAATTCGGGTGAGGGCTCATTATTCTCATCACGTGTCTCATCTTCTAATTGTGATAATGAGTTTGACTGAGGAGCCATCATAGTTGTGCGACAAATGTAATCTTTCGCTCCGGATAAGGCCTTGGAAGTATGCTTATGTGCTTGGTGTGTAACCTTCCAATAAGTGTACCACTAAATCATTGGTTTAGCGAAAAACTAGGACAAACACCATCAATTGTTTTATCAAATGATCCTCTTACCTTTGGAACTATACTATCTGATCTCTTGTAAAAGAAATACAATACCACTACACTCTCTATTAAGGATAGGAAAGTAAATGATGTATTCAATAGTGAGAATTTTTGGAACCAGGTCACCGTTTTCGCTTGGGGCAAATTCCCTGCAATCACAATATCCGATGCAATCGAAGCAAGCATGGCAGTTATCGAAAGACCCATTCTCTCCCCGCATGCAGGGGGGAGCCAGAATGCTGAAAATCCAATTATGATCAATAATATTTGGCTGAAAATATAATCTCGGGCGTAGGGTTGCCATGCCCTCTCCAAAGTGACATTGTACAACATCACTGGCCACACTGAATCGGGTAAGATGAGAGACTCTTCGTTTTCGATATCCCATATTTGAGTTGAGTAAACGAACACTTCACACGAGATGGGGTCTTCTTTGACAAAAGTAAACTCTTGACAAAGGGGAATTAAGAATAATAAGAGTTATGTTTAGAACTGGCATTGAAAAATATGGAATATTCACCTACCATTGTAGCTTTCTCCCGCTGTTTCTGATCCCCCGATACTGCAGGGTAGAGTACAAAGTGAGTGTTAGAAGGAATAAGTGGAAAAACATATCAAATCAAACAAAAAATGGTAAGGTAATACTCACGAGAACCCAAGGTTATCTGAACCGCCCTTCACTAGTGTCAAATACATACCACTATAAGACCACGAACCTAACTCAATGGTACATTCGAGTTTATCAAAGGGGAAATTTTCGAGACCCATGTATTTACAAACTGGTTTCAGGTGCCCAGGTCGACTCCAAAACACTGATCCATCGTACGACACAACAGCATATGCATCCTCCAATGAATCAGCAAGACCATCTTCCAGATTCCATAGTTCAATGTCAGGTGTCCATATCTCTGACGTTTCTCCCCCAGCATTACCATTAATCCAAAACCATGTTTTTGTGTGATTCCCGTATTCTTTTGGATCCCAAGTTAACCTGGGATCAACCCATTCCAATCGAAACCAAACAATGAGATCTAACATGGGATTAACAACATCTACCGAATAAACACGATGGAAATTTATATCCATTTCAACCGGTAGCCCAGTTTTATTACCCTCTGCATCACCCTGCCAAGCATATTCCCAGGGATAAGAATTTCGATCGTAGTAGGTGCCCCAAACTAAATCAGAACGCAAACGAGCATTGGGATCTTGGCCACTTTTGGCATCTGCTATTATGCTATCAACATCTGTTTGCTCGGATTCTGTTTTATTACTCTCTTGAGCTCGACGTTCACGTCGTGTTTTGCGAGATATAATTGGTGGGATTGGTAGATTATGACGTTTTGCAAAAGAATGTTCTTCGGCTGCATCTGCATGATTTAGTGCGTGGAGATGGGGCAATGGCCGGCGCTGTGATCTGCCGTTGGATGCGGCTGCATTTATATAGAATGATGCTGTCCATAGCGAATACACAATACGGCGGGGACTCCGATTCATATTGTTGTTGTGCATCTCTAGTTTAATGCGTCAGTTCTAGAGGATGTGTTTCATGTGGAGAGGTGGGAGCAGTACAGTGGACGGTGGACGGTGGACGGTGTGGTAGATAGCAGGCCCAATCGAATAACCTTCGATAACTGTAAAAAAGGATATCCCATAGAGAAGTTTTAAAAGTTTACCCCCTTAATACGACGTTACGGTACCTTCATTTTATGGACGACAGTTGTATCTTTGAAATCACCTTCTTGAGAGTAGACATGATGTACTTCGTTTTCCCAAACCAAATGTTGTATTACACAATGGGCAAGTTGGCCTACCTATTTTTTTACAGGGATTGAAATCATTTTGTTTTACTGCAAAAGTCAGTGCCCATTTGTCAACACAATTTTTATGAAACTCATGATTGCACTCGGGCAATACTCTTATAGTTTCACCTTTTCTGAACGTAGCTAAGCATATACAACAATCGTAATTGTAGTTTCTTTTCTTGTGAAGTATATCAATCAGTCCTTGTTTTGTTTCATTTAGCACAAGACATTCATTGGAACGAGAACGGTTTTGGATCATTTTAGCCAGTAGCCCAGGGTCACAATACTCAATCTCCTCATCGGGAACGAAACTCTCTGCAGCTATAGATTGCATGATTTCCATCAGATTTGCGCAGGTTAACTTGTCCTTCTTTGCTTGTGGGTTAGATTGACTAATCATTGTTCGTGCAGACCTTGCAACCAGTATTGTCGTCATCATGTAACACGAAACTGATAGTAAGAATGCACGTACTACATTTGTGTTTTCTACACCAGCTAATAAAGTCATCATCATTGATGCAACACCACCAATTAGAAGAACCAACAATCCTTTGTTTTCTCTCAAGATACACGCCACATATACCAGCTCTTCCAAGTTGCATATCTCAATTACTTGCTGCAGTAGCCTGCTAAATAACGAATGCTCCTCCTCTCGAAAAAGCTGCAGCTCATCTAGCTCGGCGTCTACGAATATGTGTGATGTTATGCTCTCTGAATAGGATTCTCTTCGATCATTGAACGATCTAAACAATGGATATATGCACAGAGTTGTCATCAGTGCGCTTATGATTCCGACGTTAATACCTTCGGTCGAAAATACAAACATGACTACCAGTAGACTTCCAGCCACTGCCATAAAGCGAGGTGTGATTGCGAAGTTGTTCGTCAACATTATCGTTAATTTGGTAACTATCAGAGGAGGAGCGAGGAGGCGAGAAGAAGGAGGAAAGAGAACTCTTTCTCTTCATCATCTCTCTACTCTTTTTTGTGAAAATGAAAATGTCTCCCGCGCAAGTGAATTTTTGATTAAGATCTACCGAAATATTTTGAGTATAATTACTTTATTTTGTTCTATCATGTAGATATTAGTTGGATAGGAAAATGAAAAATACAATGATGAAATTACTTATCACTAATAACAAAAATTCGCAGGGGGACACCGAAAATCTGACAACATAAAACATCATCTGTAACATCATCTTCCACAACAACCACGAGAACATCAACAAGAGAATATCTAGATACCGCAGTGCGTCATTCTTTCACTCTTTTGTGTGTTGGCTAGGGTTTCAATTCAACTATTGAAGTTTCTAGCTGATGACATCTACCATTTATTTCATCATGGCAGCTACTTGTATCATCTCATCGCCACTCAACCAAGCCGCCCGCAGCATTGTGCGCTCCACGTGTACACTGAACTCTCTCTTTGTCTATGCAGGTGAAACAGAATCTCTTACAAAAGTGACGAGAAGTCAATTGCAGAAATACAAACAAAGCGATTATTCATCTGCGGCGTACGCAAGTTTATATGGGTATGAATTGAAGAATATCAGACCTGCTTTCGTTAGACACCAGAATAATACTACTAGACTATCATCAAATACCGCAACAGAAGAAGAATATGAATTTGATCTGTTAGTGGTAGGTGCCGGCTCGGGAGGAATCGCCTCCGCTAGACGTGCGGCGAGCTACGGGGCAAAAGTAGGGGTTGTTGAGATGGGGCGTCTCGGCGGAACTTGTGTCAATGTCGGATGTGTACCTAAGAAGATTATGTGTAAGTGCGCCAAGTTGTTATGCAGTAGTATTTCAATGATATCTCAACATTCTTTGTTCGGTCATGTTATGCACCAATAGATAACGCTGCAACAATATCTGAAACTCTGCATGAGATGCATCACTATGGATTTTCTGGATATGATTCAGGCGCAATTCGTTTTGATTGGGCTTACATTAAACGGTCTAGAGACGCTTACATTGAAAGATTAAATGATATATACGATCGAAACATTGCTGGATCTGGAGTTACTAGAATATTCGGACGTGCATCGCTAATATGTAATGAACTTAATGCTAGCAGTGTTGATGTAATGGTGACTCCAGTAAACAATGACAATCCTACACATCAACAACAACGCTATCGTGCGAAACACATTATACTAGCAACAGGAGGTTACCCAACGATTCCAAAAGGGTCAGATGATTCGATTGAGAAGTATTCAATATCAAGTGATGGCTTTTTTGATTTGAATAAGTTGCCTCGAAAGGCTGTAGTTGTGGGTGCTGGTTACATTGCTGTAGAGCTGGCAGGAGTATTAGTAGCCTTAGGAAGTGATACATCATTGGTGGTCAGAAAAGAAAGAGCAATGCGCAACTTTGACGACTTAATTTCTACAACATTAGATGAGGAAATGGAAAATCACGGAATCAATATTTACAGGAATACAATGGGTGTTAGTCAGATTATTCTCAATGAAGCGTCAGGATTAAAAACTGTTTTACTGAATGATGGACGGAGAATTGAAGACGTGGATGTTATCATAATGGCAGCAGGTCGCAGCCCATCAGTTGAGTCATTAAACTTGAATGCGGTTGGCATTCATCAGAAAGAGGGAGGTTATATAGAAGTCGATGAATACTCACAAACCAATGTACAGAACTTGTATGCTGTTGGGGATGTCTGTGGAAATGTTGAACTGACTCCGATGGGTAAGCAAGACCCTTTATTCCAAAATTTGTTTCAGAAGCTATGAATCCTTGAACTAACTCTTATTTCTTTATAGCGATTGCTGCAGGTAGACGACTTGCCGATCGACTTTTTGGTCCCCCAACTTTCAAGAACATAAAAGTCTCTTACGATAATGTTCCGACAGTGGTCTTCTCGCATCCACCGATTGGTACCATCGGACTAACAGAATCCGAAGCTGTCACAAAGTATGGAAACGATAATGTAAAAATATACCGATCAGTCTTCTCAAATCTATATTATGGGACATGGCAAGTAGAAGCAAGTGAGAAGCCAAAAACTGCAATGAAGTTGGTCTGCGCAGGAAGCAATGAACTTGTTGTGGGCCTGCATGTCATTGGAATGGGCGCCGATGAAATGCTGCAAGGATTTAGCGTAGCAATAAAAATGGGTGCAACCAAGAGTGACTTTGATTCCGCAATAGCCATCCATCCAACAGCAGCGGAGGAATTCGTAACAATGCACCCATGGGGATTGGGCAGCCAAGAGAGTGGTGCAAAAGTGAGTCCACTAAATGGAGCTTCACCTCCAGCGCCATTAATAAACTGAGTAAATAGGAACAAGTTCAAGTGAAAATATTCTTTTCTAGAGCAAAATCTTAATTCATACCCAGATCTCATAGAATCATCAAGTAGTATGGTCAGCAAATAAAGCAGTCCTCTCTGTGGTTGCGTCCTCTCTGTGGTTGCGTCCTCTCTGTGGTTGCCCAGATAGGGGAATGTGAAAGGTATCAATATGAAGTTTATCATATATTACCTGTCTGATAACGAAGAATATTTTTACTTTCCACTTTCCACCTCCTACATCATATCTATCTATCTATCCACTTTCCAACTTTCCAGTCCAAAATGGAGTTTGAAGATGAAGTAACAATCAATATCAATGAGACAGTAATTGTCGTCTCACCAACTGCATCTCCAACAATTGAAAACATTGACGCAGCGGAAGAGACGCATCAATTTGACGCGGATGCAGCTTTGTTGCTTAACATTACCTTGATCCTTTGCACTCTTCTGGTGAGTTTTGGTTGGGGCAGATCAGGTGTTCCTTCAAACATCCTTTTATGAATCAACCTGATGCATTTCCCGTTTATCGACTGATTTTTAGGCTTACTATGTAAAGAAGTACAAATTCTATTTCCTACCAGAGTCAGGAGTAGCCATTCTTGTTGGCATTTTTATTGGAGGCGTAGCTCGCCTTACAGTGACGGATCTAACGCTGTTTTCATTCTCTCCCGAGCTCTTCTTCTTTATCCTATTGCCGCCCATTATCTTCGAAGCCGGCTACAGTCTAGAGAAGCAAAAGGTAGGTATTGGCCTCTTGTTAATATATGCTGTTATTCACACAAACTAATCTGCTGTTATATTCATCAAAGTTCTTTGAAAATATTGGTGCTATCACATTCTATGCCTTTGGGGGGACAATAATATCTGCGTTTGTAGTTGGAATGCTAACTTACTGGTCTGGGCAAGCTGGTTTGATTGATATTGACAAAAACAACCCCATGGAGGCATTGCTATTTGGTGCACTTATAAGCGCAGTAGATCCAGTAGCGACACTCTCTATCATGGGCTCTCCAGAGTTGCAATGTGATAATTTGTTGTACAGCCTGGTGTTTGGAGAAAGTGTGGTACGTTAGGTGTGCTATGATTCACTAAGATTCATTTTTACGTTTACTGATGGTATTATTATACCCATGCTTCATTCAATCTTACCTACTTCGGCATTTAGCTCAACGATGCAGTCGCAATTGTTCTATTCAAGACCTTCCACAAATACTACGACCCAGAAGGTCCTGCGTGGAGCAGAGCCGTGATACCCAAAGCTTTGCTATCTTTTGGTGAGAGAACAGCTAATGCTATGAACGAAAAAATGTGTGACATACTTTTAATCTCACAACTCATATTCATGTCAGTTTCCATGACTGTACTATCAATTTTGATAGGAGTATGTAAGTGTTATGTCGTTGTCATCTTTGTCTAGTCTATTATGTATATCAACATTTCATTGCCGTCCATTGTAGCACTGGGACTCCTTGTATCATACATGTACAAACACACTACCTTATCCGACTTTCCAAAACTGGAAGGAGGATTATTGTTCCTATTCTGCTACGCATGTTATGCAACAGCAGAGGCAGTACAACTATCCGGTATCATGGCTCTCTTCTTCAACGGAATTGTGCTATCTCACTACAACTCTTACAATCTATCCAATACTGCACAAGTATCAACGGAACAATTTTTTGCCACCTTTGCCTCGATTACGGAAACAATTGTGTTTTTGTACATGGGAATGGAAGTGTTTACGAGAAGCTTTAAGAAGTACGACATTGTTTTTGCACTACTGGGGCTATTGTTCTGCTTAATTGCTCGAGCTTTGAATATCTTCCCCATATCATTCCTCGCCAACTGTTGTCGACAAAAGGGTGTGAATAAAATACCCGTCAAGATGCAGTGTGTACTCTGGTTCGCGGGTTTGAGAGGAGCGATAGCTTTTGCATTGAGTATGAACCTGCCCGGACCTCACAGTGACACTTATGCGGCCGTTACTCTTTTCATATGCATATTCACAACTGTTGTGTGCGGGAGCTTAACAGAGAAGATCTTAACGTACTTTGGAATGAGACAAGGAGTTGATGTGGGAACGGGATCTGACGATCACTATTCCTTAGGGATTGAAGACATTGTGACAGTTGACTTACCGCTGGCACGACGTATGTCGGATTCAATCCATGACAAATACAAATCCTTTTGGAGAAATCTCGATGAAAACTACATGCAAGAGCTTTTTGGAGGAGCTTCACAGTCTCATGGTATTCGTTCTGGGCAGTACGAATTAAGTGATCAAAACGATGGTGACGAGGACGATTTCTAGTCATATGACACAATGTCATCAATTAAGACTCGGGACATCGCCATCAGTTACACCAAAAGCAATTACTGAACCCCCATCTGAGACAGTCATGACACGTAAGGGGAAATCAAAGTCATCACTTTTACAGAGAGACATGAGCGAAAATATGGAATCAACTGTTGGTCCTCTTTCACCATGTGAGTGATATGGCATTATAGCCACACCAAAATCGGGCATTCCGGGATTGGTCCTCCTAAATTGTGCATTTGGGTTATATGCAAGATATGCAAGGCTTTTTACATTCTGATCCTCTAATTTCAATGCATTGCATGAGATGCATGGTGGAGGTGCGTTGGCCACATCCTCCCTGTATAGCTGTTTGGCACTTTTCTCTTTCTTGTCTAATTGATTCACTCCATTTACATGCTGCTGTTGATCAGGAATAGACAAGTTATTTGTTGTTACCTTCTGGGGTGATTCATTTTGTTCACTTAATGAACCTTGAGCTTGGCGTATATTGTATTTTTGGCTCGAAGAAATCATTCGAACAAGCAGGGAAAGTCTATCTGTTGAATACCTCATCAAAATGTAACCCTGTTCTCTAAGATGTGCATAAGCTAAGTATGCGGTTAAAGATATGTAACATTCGGGCAACATGTTGTTAATCAATTCTTGTGTAGATATTGTAGCGTGTATTCTTGGTTCGCGGCAATTAACATTCTTAGTTGGGAAACTCTCAATCCTCATCAGTCCTCTAGTATGTAAGAATAATGCCTCCTCTGGATGAAGACATTCTTCTACCACGACTGACACATTATTGAACTCATTATCAGTTTTAGCTGATTCTAACAAGGCGGTGCCTGCATTGGTGTCCTTTCCCCGCCGTTCAACTTCTTCGTTTGATAAATCGTCGTAACTTCGTTTTACACCAATCTCAACAACTTCAGATCGCATCATCACCATCGATTGAGAAAAGCCACAAGGGAACGACTTTCCTTTTCGATCTATAACTTGGACACAGCCATGATGGTTATCTTTTCCATTTGGTGGGATATAAATCCCCCATGGAAGTGTCGAGTCTATTGAAGTCGTTGCATTATTGTTATTACTCATCTGATGGATTATGGCTGATTATGGTGCGTGATTGATTGATCTGTATAATGAGTAATGAGATGAATCTAGGGGGCAAAATACATCGGCTCCAAGAACCTTTTCTTGATGTCCCAGCTAAAGCCTACTAAACGAAAATATCCTGCTCATTATCTGTTTCGGACACCAACCATGCTACAGCCTCTTGTATGGGCTCGCCAATCTCCCAACGGGGCAGAACACCCTGCCTATGAATTGGATCGGTCCGCCGCCAAAAATCAACAGGAGGATCACGACGATCCAACAAGAATTTTCATCATGTGGGAAAGTAACGGGGAGGTAGAGCATGTTCCGAGGGAATTCGTTAGGAGAGAGCTCGTCTCGCGACGAAGAGGCAATGCCTCATCTGACAAAGTGACTGCTGCTTGTGGAACCGCTGCTACTTCGGAATCATCTTCAAAAAAGAGGGGAATATCGAATATCGATTCGTCTGTAGGCGTTGACATTGTTGACAGTCAAAACGGAGCGACTGAAACTGATACTGAAAACTCAATGCTAGATGTCGCAGAAGCGAGAGCGAAACGCAGACGAAAGTTATCATCATCGAAGAGAAGACGACAGTATTTACGAGAAGAGAGAGAGAAATTGGAATGTGAAGATACAAGTCACATTAAGTCCAATCATAGCCCAACTGAGAAAAGTCTGATGTTGAAGGTGAGAGTTGCAAACTTAATCCCATCAAGTTGTTGAATTGAATTACTTGTATGACCAAGCTTTGAAATAATATGATTTCAATTTTTATGTCTTGATGCAAGCATGACTCAAACGAAGATGCTACCAAACAGCCCCCTTCAAATCACAATAGTAACAATACACCTGTCGAATCCGTGAACGATACCACAGGCGAAGGACTAGAAATCAGTGCTACTAAAAACCAAATAATTAACCCAGTGGAGATTATTGAAATAGATGATTCCGATAATAGTGACACTGAAGAAGTGAAAGTAACCGCCAATAATGCAAATCTTAAACGCCAACACTTCTTTCCAGATGACGGCCACGTTGATACACCAATGGCACAATCTACTACTAAACAATCAGCAGATTTGAATCAAACAAAAACTCTGTCACCAGAAAGTCAATATGCACTAGACTATCCGTATTCGAATCGGTCCTCCGCATATGTACAGCACATCTCCGAAGCCTGCACACTAATCATGTCAGATGCAAGATGGCGAACATGCAACAAGATTTCATGTTCATGCCTGAAAGGACACGGAGAGTACGAGAAAGGACCAACCTGCAGAGGGAAAACTCTATTTTCTTGGGAAGACGGAGATGATTTGTCTGCAGTAAAGGCATTCATGTCGTTGTATGACCCAGAGGAAAAAGACAACTTAGAAAATACGGACACAGATCAATTGATTTTTGAACGAGCAATGCATCTTTACAGTCGTATGTTTCATCGTAAGGGACCCTATTTTGATTTGTCAGATCTATATGATCGTTATTACGCACCAAAAAGGAAGAACCAACAACAACCAATTGAAATTCAAACAGAGCATCCAGAGGATACTCTAATATCTTGTGAGGAATCAGGTACAAGCAATGACTTGTCATCACACCTATCTGATTGCGCAAAGAAAGTGTCTGCCAATCAAAGAATTCAAAGCTTTTTTACGCCTAAAGCAAGTTCATCCGGAAGAAGTACACCCAATGCTTCTGCAGTGAGCTCAAATAAATCCAAAGCCTCTGACGAACTTCTCATTCAGCATCAGACAGCACTTCAACTTTTATTCACAGATATTCATCGTCTTTTATCGATGGGTCTTGTTCGAACATTTGAATCAGAATACGAGTGTGGGTCAGTAGCAGGGCATGTAAATGCGGGTAGCAATAGAGGCTCCTTTCTTTTGGCCAGTGAGAGGAGAGAAGTTTTGAGTAAGTTAGGTGGTGCTGGCAAATCATCCAAATCACGATCTAGCACTTCTGAAAGTGACTCCAACACTAATGAGATTCTCGAGCAAATGCAAAAGCAAAAATCCATGTTCTGTTCCACTTCTTGCGGTAATGAAACCAGAAACCAAAATAACGACAAACAACTACTTCCAGTCCGGAAGCACGTTGACTATGTGCTTTTGCGTAAATTCGCAGTAAAAATTGCTTCTATGTCTTCGTCAGCTAACCCTCGCAAGGCTGACGTAGAAGCGGCATACCAACTAATTCGGACTGTACGCATCAATACACTTAAACATCATGTGAGCACAGTGTGTCTAAGAGAGGCACCTTTGACCACTCTGAGGCGGGTAATGAGATTATTTTTGTGCGCCAGTGGGGGGCCAGGTAATATGCGAGGTGATGGTACTAATGGATGGTTGCATATACCTCCTACCTTGCATTGTACGAAAACTCCAAATCTCTGGCACAATGTGGTGTATCCTGGATTGTCGTCTCGGTTAGGTATTTCATCATACGAATTGAAGGATTTGTATGAGGAGCAACATAGTTCTGAAGCCATCATCGCGAGAGTATTTCCGGGCCAATGCTACTTTAAGCTCTTCGAAGTAGGAGTTGAAGTTAGGAGTTTCATTGACCGGGCTATGGAGGCTTATGAAATTGACAGATCAAATCGTCGCCGCAAACAGCTGGCAACTGCAGAGAATGATTCGACAGTTTTGAACAGCGCACCCCTTTGTCAAGCTCATGACCAATTTGACATACTCCATGTTGATGGCAGACGAATATTTGTTCAGCGGGTCTTCGCATTGTACAATGTTGATACTGCAGATATGGCTCTAAAGACATTTGAGCTGATTGAATCTGACATCAATTCTCTTCATAGCGACGATGTCGATGATTTTGCTACTGATACAGAGCGGATGATAGTTGCAATTGCCATCACATGCCATCGAGTTTTACAGGCTCGGCTGTCAATGTCGCACATAACTCGTGATCTTGAAGCTCTCTGTCGACGACCGTGGTAAGTATAAGCGAATTGTTAATGCGTGCGTTTTTATGTCATCATATATTTGTTTCTAATTTCTATCTATGCACCCTCCATTTCAGGCTCAGACATTTTTCTTTTGACTCAATAATGGCTTATGTGTTATGGGATTGCATACAACTTTTGGAAAGGAATGGATTGTATCAACTGGCCATTTCTTTCTTGGCAACTGTTTTACTGGGATCAACTTGCGCTGATAATACAGATGCTCACAAAATCATTGGAATGCTGAAACCACCATACTCACTTCCATATTTTCAATTTTTTCTGCCAAGAAGAAATCGCGGGAAGGCATTTGAGAGATTAGTCATTGACCTTGCTCATATTGATAGGGCACAAAAGAAGCAAGACAGCAATAGAATGAAGCGAGAAGGTGGTTCTGCGACTAAAGATGAGTCTCTTATCCAGAAATTATGCAAAGTAATCATCTCCACTACCTCCATCACTTGTTCAATCCCGTTTTGCTCACTCCGAAGTCTGTCCAGAAGACTGAAGGTGCCGCTGTACGATACAATGAAAAATCTACGAAACGAGGAAAGGGAATTATTGAATATTAGACTATGTAATATCAAAGATCCAGATGGTGTGAAGTCGTCTGGATACAATGACTGGACGCCCACGACAGATTATGCAATAGCACATGCTTTGTCAACTGCAGACAAAGGTTCACTAGGTAAAAGGTGTTCGTTTGTTGGTTGGGAGTCTGAAGGAAATGATCGCGATGTGTGGGATGCAGCAAAAAACCTAACTGTGGAGGAGCTTGCTCTTGATGAGTATAACAAAGGAAGACTCCCTGCAGACGAGAGCCTGAACAGTCGAGACGTCAAAGGCGGATTCAGGGGCTGGCATTGCGAGGGAAGTCATATTCGTGCAATCTTTCGCATTATTTGTCTGCGTAACCTCCTGGCCAAATGCGATGAATCTGATATCTACGAAAACACCTTCCTCACTCCATACCAAACCTCACCATATGATTTGCATGTTGGAGCGCAATCAATTAAAACTTCCAGCATGCAACAAGTTAGAAGCTTTTATGAACGTCGCCGTAATTCAATTGAAAGTGTTCTCCAGAAAATTTCACACCTTGATCAACAATCTTTATGTGACAGCATTTTCCATGCTGTTCAAAAAAGGTATGAAAGTCACCAAGATGTCAATGGAGTATTGAGGGACGAATCTCTGCAAAGAGACATGGCCCAGCTACGAACACTTTCATGTGTTGCTGCTGGTCTCGGGGGCAAAGCGCTTGCAGCCATTTTTAGGAGCCTATGTTTCGATTACAGACATTACTGTGGGGGTTTGCCTGATCTTCTTCTTGTTCGAGCCACATATATCAATGAAAATGGCGGCACATCATTGGTTGATCTCTCTGACTGGATTGGGGAGGAGTCATTTTCTGATGTGGAAAATGGGAGTGCACAGCGAGGAGCCAGCATGATCATAGATGATGAGTTTTTAGGGTGTAGTAAGAATGGGGATAGCTTGCTTGGTTCTCAACAGAGTAGCAGGAAAGCATCTACAATAGAACCGATCACGTCCTTACCTGTCAGGTTGTCACTGAAATATAGTGACAAAGATGTTGTTGTGGAAACTATTTTGGTTGAGGTAAAGAGTGCCAATGATAGATTAGATCCCCGACAAGAAGATTGGCTCAATATACTAGATTCAAAAGCTAGAGTATGCAAGTTTGAAAGTAAGAAGACCAAGAAAGCGAAGAGTCTCTGAAGACGCAAAGCTTAGAGATAGTATTATTGATACGGAAGCCAATTCTAGACTTTTTCCACTCGTAAAAAATGGGTGGTCACAGCAAGGTCATCAGAGCGATCTATCATGTACAATGCAAACAGAATCTATGAAGTGTGGAGTTATAAAGATAGTGTATTATAATATATGCTGTCTTTGTCTCTATCATCTAGCCGTATGCTCGATCCAGTCTATCTTTAACTAAAATGCCTTGAACCAATCTTTCCCATTTTTTCAATACACTTTGTCTCCTTGCCTCAACTTCAGACTCGACTTGTTGGCTTTGATACTCTAAATATGCTTCATTTAGTAGTTCTACATTATGCTCATGGACGACTATGCCTCGTATTGTTGGTGTCTGATTGCCGTTGTGTCCTTCATAGCCTAGCATGCAAGGCGCGTATGGTATTCCGAGCCTCCTTGCCACTACTGACAACCGAGTCTGCTCCATGTGAATGAGCCCTGTTAAGTAAAGCATGGTGTAGTCAGCATAAACAGTCTTAGCCCCGTGCTGGTATTATCCACTAACTTACCAGGGTTGATGAGAGCAAGCTCGACATTTTTGTATTCATTCACGGGTATTTCGTCACTTGGACCAACTGCAGGAGGTGCCCACTTCTTAGTTTGCCAGATCCCATATAAGCTATCCATTTCTTCTTCATCATCGCAATATTTTGTTGGGAAAGACTTTTCATTTGAGTCAACATAAGAGTCAAGAAGTTGAAAGCCTTTAGATGATCGTTTCTTTCTAGCTTTTACTTTCTTTACAGGATTCCTTAACTCCTTCTCTTTTACTTTGCGACCTGCCAATTCGAATTGAAAATACCATTACATACACAGAACGTGAAATAGATAGACCGCAAGCCTCACCTTGATAAAGCCACTTCTTTGCTCGAAGAGCATTGCTAACATCCTTGCGGCGATAAACTGTTCGAGTTCGAATGCTGTTAGTTGCACGGTGTAAATGTCCTTATCAAATATCTTTAATACACCACTTACCCATCTCGCCTTTAAAAACTCCACAAATATGCTTGCGAGCATCTGGATGGAGGACTTCTGTAGAATTCAAGACTGATGGAATAACATATTGTGGATGCTGCTTGAAGCTGGCTTTGCTTTTAGGCATTGGCTCCTGAGATATTGTAGCAGATAATTGTTTGGTTTCTTCATGATCAATGTCATCTTCTTGATCAGAGTCCAGATGCTTAGGCGTTTCGTCTTCTGAGCTACTTGCAATCTCAAGGACTTCAACTGTCTTTCCATTATGTGTTTGTGTCTTTGTAACTGTAACTGGGGTTGGTGACTTTACTGATGATATTTTGGCCCCACTTTCACAGTTGCTCTTTGAACGATCACGGGATGAGCTGCTTCGGTAGAGACTATTAACGGCCTTCAAACTATCCGACCACCACAGATCTACACACTTGCCGCCACTCTTTGAAAGTTCTCTTCCTGTAGCTCCACGTAAACGCAGCGTTTGACTCCAGGTTGAAGAATACCGAGGAGTCACATCGGTGAGACGGACCATAGACTTTCTATTTGGTGATTGGAAATGCTCTGAAGCAAGTACGTACGATACATACTTTCGTTTGGGAGCTTTGCGAGATTGACTGCTGGGTTTCTTGTACTTTGCCGGCTGCTTGAGTGTATTGCTTTGAGCCTCCTCATCTAGTTGTGCTATAAAAATCTCTGCATCTAATGGAGTATCATAACTTTTTTGATGGGGAAAGATAGGCACCCACCTAGCGGTTTGAACTGAATGTCTTTCATTAGATTTGATTTTTGAGACATGGTTGCTTTGTTTGTGTTTGCTTTCGTTATCATTGCACAATACTTCTACCCAACAAATATTGCTTTTCGATCCATTACGAAAAGGCACAAGCTCAGTATCCTTTCTTGATTCGATGAGCTTTTTTGATTCAGTATTCCTCAAAACACCGCCTTCTTCCATGAGCCGAACTACATCTCGTAAAATTGACCTATATTGATTCGATGATGCACCTGTTGTTGCATGACCCACTTTTGTATTGAATTCAAGCAATGGATGGTCTACTGTTAGTTGTAACGGCAATGGATCTAACGCCGAGACAAAACGTGCTCTCCATCCCAATGATCTAGTTATCAACATATCAAAGAATAGCAAATAAGTCAAATGCATTAGCACCATTTTTGAAATAGGACTCTAGTACAGAAAGTAAATATGTCACTAACCTTGACATCGCAAGAAATAGAAGCACCTTCTCCAGTGGATTTGTGTTCTCAACCAGGCCAATGACATCAACCCCATCATTAATGAATAGTTGAGGATCGGTATCGTAATATGGGGAGAGATATTCAAGTTTTTCGATTAAATCATGAGTAGTTGGTATCCCTTGAGAGTACAATGGATTGATGTCAGGTTCGTAGACATTTCTTTCAGCTTGCTTAGAGTGTTTCCTCTTACTCCCGGCAGATGATTCACGACTTCGTTTTGATGAAACATTATCCTGTCTAGCAGCACCCTGGGCAAGATTTTGTCGAATAGTTTCCCTACGTCTTGATCCTGCATTGATGAAATCAAAGAACCATTGCGAAAAATCCTGCAACTGTTGATTTGTGGGCATGTTGTATTTTCGTGCACATGTGTCACTTGCTTGTTCCTCACTGTCCGTCGAATGAAACCGAGAAGGTACTAGGCTGTATGCCATATTCAATAGCATAGCTCCTGATTCCTCTTCTTCTTTGTAATGACTTGGGCTCATTTGCGAGGTACTTGCTGCAGTGCAAATTGATGAACATCTCACAGAATGAGCCAAAGAGCACAGCAAATGAGACCGACGCACGCCTAATATCAATTGCTGCATATGATACGGTACATCTTTCAATACTCGTACTGTAGTGCGTTTGCGCTTCTTTGTCTGTTCGCTTTGCTTTGGAGATGTTTCATTCAGCGGCTCGATGCTCTCTCGCACTTCAAGGGGAGTGTTTGTCGTGGATGAAAAGGTGACTGTGACTCCATGAGTGGGAAGTGCTGGCAACTTCCTATCAAGATCATCTTCTATATCATTTTGCGCGTTAAAACTTGCGTCGTTATCAGCGTCCTGATCGGCATCCTCCCAATCTATATCACTTTCATCGTCATCTGCGTTTAATTCACTGACACTGACAGGCATTGAAGCAGCAGCGGCGGCGACGGCAGGTTCTTCCTGGCGATATGACAGCGCCAACAAGCCAGTGTCATCAAAAGCGTCCAGATCGATGTCATCGTCGTCGGAGGGGTCGTCGTCAAAGTTAAAGCTCATGGTTGTTGTTGGGTTGTTGTTATGTGTTCTGTTGGTCAAAGTCAAACGCAAAGGAAGAAAGACAAAAGACAGGCCTATTTATGGCGGGATGGGGGACTAGCTTGCTTTCTGTAAAAACTAAAAACAAAAACCCCCATCGACCAACCCAACTCCTCACCCACCTCCATCCCAAACACGAACTAACACTATTCTCACAGTGGTAGATGTGTGAATTCTGCTCTCTCGGCCCCTCTAGCAACAATCGCGATCATCTAAATCCATCGTTTGCTGGATTCTTTTCACCCGCTGCCATCAACGATGCCGTCCAACGCGCGAAGGAATTCCAAGCCGAAGAAGGAGATGTCGAAGGAGAAGACTCAGATGGGACCTAGCAGCGGGGCGGCGTTTGTACAGACGCAAACGTCGCCTTTGCCTTCTCGATGTGCTGTGTCTGCGAGATTGGCGCAGCAGGCGGAACATGCACACCAACAAGAACAGCAACGAGCTGTTGTTGCATTAACACCAAGAGATGATGAACCAAATCTATTCAATATTCCATCCTTCATTTCGCCAATCTACCGTCCAGTACCATTATGGCTCAACTTTGTCATTGGCACAGCTTCTCTAGCTGTCGTAGGACGAAATATCATATCATCCTTGATTCAAAGTCTTCAACTCGAATGGACTACAAAAAAGATTATCTCGCTGCTACTAAGATATGTTGTACTGTGGTCAGTGGCTAGGATTGCAGTTCAGGAGGGATTTTACTGCCCTTCGAGAGTAACTTCACAATATTTGGCTGATACGGGGAGTCTACCTTCTATTTTATCGAGTTATGAAACCATAACTCCAATTTCAGTCGGTGGTTCACAGTCCATTCCCATTGGAGTACATTATCTCAAGTACACAAGCAAAACCTCTACAAACAAAAAGTACGCAGCCATTCAATTCCATCATGGATTTGGAGCATCTTCTCTTTCATGGCTACCTATCCTTCCATCACTAACAGATCGACTTTCTGATGTGAGTGTGGCTCATGATGCACCTGGATTCGGGTTCACCGCACGTCCAAATGCTGATACAGTAGAAGGACTAGCACAGTATAGAAGTAACAATACTGTCGGTATTGGACTCGCTCTGTTGCAAAATTCAATTAACAAGAACTCAGGCGAAAGGCAAGGCGAAAATGACATGAAAGAAATCGTAATCTTTGGGCACTCAATGGGAGCCAAGGCAGCATTGCTCACTGCTCTTGCTTGTTCCTTGGACAAAAAGCTGAAAATGCATCCCGGTTTGGTTGTTCTAGTAGCTCCTGCATTGGAGGGGGTAACATTACCTACACGAAGTCGTAAGAAGTCCATGGCTGAGCTTCCAAACAAATTAAATGGAGTTAGGAGATGGTTAGCTTCCTTTTGGATTTCATGGAGAAAATTGTTTCTTGATTGGCCATTTCAATATTTGTTACGGCGGCTGGTTGGGTGAGTTCAATAATTGCTGTCATGAATCGTATGACCACGGGATTATATCTTACAATTCCTTCGTATAAGTAGTACCAGAAACTTTTGGCGAAAAGGCTTGTCCCAAGCATGGGGAGACGCACAACGTCTTTCTGATTCCGATGTTTTGCGTTTTCAATGGCCATCGATCGGAAAGGGCTGGGAGAGAGGTCTCATTTCCTTTGCTCGTTCAATTCAATCCTCGGATGATGCTGATTTATTAAGGCAGGTTGCAAATTTGGCAAACACTACTGTGTTAGTGGTTTATGGCTCCAAGGACAATGTTGTGAGGGTAAACGAAAAGGTGCTGGATTTGCTCAAGAATGACTTTCGTATGGTAAAAGTATTGAGAATGGAAGGATTAGGACATGATCCATTTGAAGAGGACAAAGATATGTTTTTAGATAGGATATTGCAAACAAAGTCGTGGTAGTAGCTCCTAAACCTAACATTATTTGGATTTGTTCTATTCAAGGTCAAATCATTTCATGCGCCTTCATCCATTTACCCTGCTCATCAAACAATTCCGTTGCATAATTGTATAGAACTATGTCAAGCATGTTCTTTTTGGCGAGTATTGCATACGTTTCACCTTTCGTATCTAACTTTGGATGAGAGTGACTATTTTGCTCTTCAGTTCGACTTCCCTCCTCTTTTGATGTATATTGCCTCAAAGCACATTGTAATGCAACATCATTATCAAAGCCAAAGTAGGCATGAAATCGTATCACACTTTCTTCCATGCGATCAACTAACCCAATTAGACACTTTTTGTGTAGTATTTCTTTTGCTACATTCAAATCATCTGGATCTAATGGACCTTCAAGTTTGTTGACCAAACTTCGCACCATCCAATTACCTTCGACCAGAGGACTTTTGACATAGTCGTCGATGCTCCACGTTGCGTATATCGGGCTATATGTTGGTTCCCAGGTTGCTGTTTGTAGGTAATAGAATATACTTGTCTGTGAATTCGGGTTGTGCACTAAGTAAGTTAAAGCAAAGTTGAACATTCTAAGAGTCGTGAAGCCTGCTGTAACATAACACGTACCACACGATCAATAGGATGTCGAAATATGGAGAACAGCCTTCCTCTATTTCCATCTACACTATTACTTAGCAACTTTGCCGTGACATCTACCTATAGGGGTGTAAATATTACATCGACCAAATGATTCGATACAAACCCTCTGTCTGCCGCATTTTGTATTCCAGTTCGAGTGGTTACATCAACGTTGACATATTTTCTGCCATCTCCAGCATCTACTATACGCAGTGGCAGGTTTGGTGGTAGTTGCATTTGGTCTTGTTCTTGCAGTCGACGCAGCAGCGAAGGAGATTCTGGATCCTCCATTTCAGTCTGCGTATTATGCTGCTGCATCAAATTTGCAAAGATGATCTCTTGTGACTTTTGAATCTCCTCTTGATGAGGAGCAAGAACACTAATACCATCTAACTGTTGCTTTAACGTCTCCTCTTCATCTTTTAATTTCTTCAACTTACTCTCCTCGATTTCAATAGCCTCAATCAAACCGCCTGTCTCGCAGGCTTCTACAAAGTTATAACATGTTGCATACATTAGTTTGATTGTGGTTCCACCCGATTTGAGTATGTGCCAAAAGATCGGTACTTCATGCTGTTTGTTTTCATCTCTGTGATGTATCTCTGATGGTCTGTCGTCCCAATTGACAAGGTTAACATTTATTTTTGTCGGTATTTTGTATGTTGTTCTTTCTAGCTGTATACCCATCCCTTTTAGTAATCTGTTCTGGCCATGTGTTGTGGTATTCAGTATGGATGCATAGTGTCTCAGTTTTCTGTGTGACGTCGTAATCGTATCATTGATGATTTTCAACGGAGCCTGGGAGTGAAGTCTTCGCGAGGCTCGTTCTCTCGATGGTATCAGTAGCGCTAGCAGCATCACCGAACCAATTAACGTTATCAATCCACATTTTCTTCTCTCTAGCGATCTCATCGTGTCAAGAATAGCGAAGGGGGATGATGAGTTACTTTTCCACACTAGCTAGTGGCGCCCAAAAAGTGAACTCGCCCCAAAAAGTGAACTGAGAACAAACCTCAAAATCAAGGCCCGCTCGCCATTATTGTTGCATTCAACCATTACTATTGAGCACAGTCAGAGATCAATGCGACCGGGCCTTCCACAGAGCAAGACCCTACTCTCTCAGAGTCGTTCTTAAGAGCGCACAACCTGTTACAGTGGAACGGCGGCTCAAGATTATTTAGATCTTCGAAGTGCGAGTCAAACCATGACGACACCCATCATCGATGCTTTTATGCGGACATTCCTCCGCTGCTACTACAATTTATCTCTCCCACTCCCACCAACATCATCATGAATCTCTGACGTCAACGCCATTTCACCTGGAGGTGTCATCGCTGCCTCCGCTTCCGCTGATTTTACTCTGCCATCACCGACATTGCCGAACACGAATTTCTATTATTTGTCCACTTCAGCCGGCTGTACATCAAATACAGCCTTCTCCAGAACTCCCAAGCAATCCATAACCCGCGTTTGAAATGAAGGAGGGATTGCGCCTGTTTGTGGTTAATTGGTGAGTGGGATGGGGGTCTGTTTTCTATATTGTACTGCCAAAAATATTTATGTCATTCACTTGTACATGCTTGTATGATCCCTTGAACTCCATATTATTATACACAACAATCACCCGTTCTATGGCCAACGAATATGAGAAATAGCAATTGCGCATTAATGTTGCCAATGGGTAAGCAGTGAGAATTCTATTTTTCTGTTTTCATGCCAAAAAATTAAGAATCTTTATCAACTTACCATTTTGGCAAACATTGATTGTTATGCCCAACAAATCACAGTCTCTAACCTTGTCCAACTCGAAAGCACTCTATTGTAAACTCGGTAGTAATAATGGACCTGAAGAATGCAACAATCAACCTCAAGTTGGTGTATAACTTTGCAATTAATTCACAGATTCATGATTTTGACATCACCGCAACAAATCAATCGAATTGAAATGGATGAGTAATAGTTTTTAAAGTAAAAGAACATACATAAAATACTTCTAAATTATTCGATATTGAGCTGTTTTAATTCGCGTGTTTTATCAGTGTGTTATGATTAGTTTGTTTAATCATGAATGACGAAAATAATAAACCATCACGTTTGGTATCGGGAGCATCATTGGAGTTCAGACTGACCAAAGGGAAGCAGATTACGACGTTGAGTCACCAATCAAATGAGTATTGTTGACATCATCTTCGCATTTGTCAGTGGCGTCGGTTGACAAGTATCGTTACAGACTTGCATATTGTTTTCACCGGGGCTCAGAAGCATAGAGGAACACAGATGCAAGATTTCTAGCATTCATCTCAGTGTTGTCACAGTCTTGCGCCATCTGATCCTTCGATGGAGCAATAGGATCAAGATTGACGCCAGACAAACTCGTATTATTATCCTCAGGATGTAAGCCAGATTTTCGGTGTCATAATCTTGTCCCACGGAGAGAACTGAGAACTAACCCATCTAACGAAATTATCAAATTTCACACCTTCTTGTCATATTTGATGGAGTTTGGTTATGATCTGGAAATGGCGCCGTCGTTGAATGTGTCCGGTAGCTTTGGTTTTGAATCGTTCATTGGACTTATGAGGTGAAGCGTCGGCGGTGAAGGAGAGTCCGGAGGAAAATTATTCGTTAGGAACTGCATATTAATTGATGGTCTATACATTTAAAATAATACACATTACCTATTTGCGCCAGAGGAGAGGGAGATGGAGCGACAATATATACATCGCTGCTGCCTAAAAGCTTGTGGGTGGGTTACAATTGGGCGTCGAATACCATGACGCGTGATGTTTCGTCATGACGGTTGATGGGGGGAGGGTGAGAGGCGCAAATTATCAAAAAGATACGAGGTATTTGAAGTTAAATTAAAGTGAATTACCTGTCTCGAAATTTCTAAAATTCAGCAGAAAAAAGCGGTCAGTTCACTTTTTGGGCGCCACTAGCAAGTACAATCAACGTGATCCACCTTGACGATGTGCGATTTTGTTGATGCTTTTGTGGACTCTGCTGCAGACTTTGTGGTGCTGATGATACAACTGAACCCTGATGCGAAGTAATTGTAAAACATATCTGTTCTGTAGAAGTTTATCTGATGCAGCACAGTTTGAACAGTGGATTGTCGGTATTGCATTCGTAATTTGTATAGTTGAGAGAGCACTTGACAATCAACTGGGGACACAACAACCTGCTGATTAATGGAATGGAATATGCTTGGCGAAAAAGGGATGCGAATTCGATTAGAATAATATGCAGATTGACCGCCAATGGATCTTGATTGTTGGGGGGATTCGATTCATTAAACAGATTGTATCACTTTCATCTGTGGTTTAGAGATAGCACCTCCTTGCATGCATTCTGATTACGATCTCCTGAATCAGAAGACCAATCGTCAATCGTTGTGTCGACTTTCGAGGAAGGGTCAGAAGATTACTTGAAGAGCAGCAGAAATTGATACCGATGAACAATACGAATTCGAGTACAGAGATAAGTCATAGAACAGCGTAATGACTACATAATAATAATAATAATGAATATAATATCATCACAATAGACTCTCTAGTGGTTCTACAACAACTTCTATACTTTGAATCATGTCTCTAGCACTAATATTGACTAAGTTATGGCCATTTCAATTTTTTTGCAGCTCATTTCTAATTTTANTTGCTCCTTAGGGGTTGCCTGGGGGGTGCGACGCCCCTGCTGCGTCTTCCGGCGGGTTCTGTGGCCTAACTTCCGTGCGGCCACTGCACTGTGAAGGTCGATTTTCATCGACCCAAACCATGGTGAAGAAGATTGTCCTCCCATTGGCGAGAGAGCCTGGCTCCACATCTCGTGCTGCGGGCATCATCAATGCGGCTAGGAGTGTCTTTTCGCCGACGCGATTCCTGAGGTCTCAGCCAGACGTTGCCCTTCGACTGTCATCATCACAAGCATCGCGTGATCCACAAACACCTCACCCCCCCAATGCCAGATCCCATAGAGATGCCATATCTGCCGCCCATCCTCCACCTTCAGCTGTCGTGGATACGCCTATTCAGCCCATGCGTCGTCTGTTGCCTGTGCGTCCACCGTCCCCAACAAACCAGAGCAACGACGAATCTGAATTTGAAGACGAGGATTCTGAAGACGATCGTCCGGCAACCCAACCTCCTGAGATTGCCATGACAGCTGCGGATTCTCCTATACCCCCCAGTATATTCGCTGATCAAAATCGAGATTATCTCCCACCCGACGATTCCAATTATCCATCTATTCCATCTAAAATATTCGACACTATCAAATTGATGCTAAAAGATGTGTGGGGGATAGAAGAGGCCAGAACTTATCAAGTCAAGGCAATATTCTACATGGCGTTTCTCAAGACTAAACTCATGTATCTCATTCGCAAAACTGGTGAAGGTAAATCACTTGTTTTGCTCGGAAGTGCCACAATACTTCGTGGGGTAACAGTGTGTCTCGTACCGTTGCTTGGTCTTGGCAGTAGTCACGCCTCCAACTCCAACAACAATTCTAATCGAGTCGAAGGCTATCACGTTGATGAATATCGTGATCAAGACTTTGATGCATTGCAGGACCGCATGCGTCAATATAGTTTGGGAGAAGAGTCTTCAATCATACTATACATCTCTCCCCAGAACCTGCAACTTTCATCTAAATGGTATCGTCTCCTTGATGGGTTGGCTACTGCAGGTTTTATTTCTCTTGTATGCATAGACGAAGCGCACGCTTGTGTAGAGCAAGGAGAATCGTTCCGTCCTGAATTCAAGTCGTCCATTAATGCACTGAAATCACTTATTGAAACAAGTAAGCTGCATAATCCTACACGTGACATACCGATTCTTGCAATGTCGGCTACATTTCGTCTCCCAGAACAGCGATCGTTTAATGCAATGATGGGGCAGTTTCCGGAATTGGTGATGTGGGGCGACATGAATCGTCGTAATGTTGGTATTTGGGTGGAGATTGCTGGAGAGCCGCTCACCGCTCTTATCAACACATGGGTTCAAGATGTAATGAGAGACCCTAGTATGCAATCTTTGATTATGTCCAACTCCGCTGCGGCATGCGATGGTCGAATTCTTGACAGATTAGAGAAGGCTGCCGCAAAATTGCCAGACTCGGTGAGAGGACTGATCCCAAGGTGTTTCATGCCCTTCACTGGTGACTCTGGCCTCATGTTGAAAATGTATCTGATGGCTTGTTTCTGTGCCAATAATGGCAGTGATTCTGGACTCGTTAAGATATGGTGTATGCCCTGCACCGCTGCCGCACATTGTGGAGTATCAAGTAAACAAAACAAGCAGTGTTATCGTTACGGACCTGTTCCCAATTGGTACGACATGGTACAAGAAGCGGGTCGGGTTGATAGACTTCACAATGCCCCACCAAAGACTCAGCGTTATACCATGTTCCTCAACGTCACAACATTTTTACTCCTGTGGGTGCGGACCCAGACCGATAAAACTGCTGCAATAAGAGATAAAAATGAGAGTTGTTTCACATAGATGGTCCATGGTTCTCAACTTCTGGCCTTCGTTCATTCGAACTAGCCTTCCCATCCTATGGTACTCAAGATCCATCCAGTTAAGATTATATAACGCCTCCATTCGACGTTTACTCTCAAGTAAATATAGGTGTTTACCGGTAGATGCCCAAAAATCAATCCAATCACATCCAAGAACTTCCAACACAGCCCAATCGCCGATACTGATAGCATCCTCACAAATCAACCAATGTTGAATGACTTTCATAAATATGGCACACATTCTACTCTTGGCACATCGAGACTTTTCTAGTTCTAGACAGAAGGATTTGTATTTCTCTTGAATTCCCTTCTGATCATGGTTTGTAACAGGATGTTGGCAATTATAATTGTCATACGAAGAATGAAGGTATGGCTGAATGCGTAGTAGCTTGAGGCGAGCAGGTCGAGTTGATTGGAATAATGCATCCAAATACAGAAGAGTAGCTTTTTTACCGGCAGAGAATGTTGATGTGATTGGATTACGAAAGTGTTGAAATTTGCCTCCACTTGTAATCATGGCCATAGTACCCACCATGGCCCAATGAACTAATGAGGCTGGGTCACGAACTCGGATCATGGAGAAGAAGTAGTTGGTTAGCTTGCGCTTACGATCAGAATAGTCAACACGATTCTGCATGCTCGGTTGATGAGAACGCATTCCAAACATTAACGATCGAATAACATGAAAGTGTAATGGGAACAAATCTTGAATCTGATCGTATATATCCTCCGCTAGCTCAGGAACTTGGAATCTATCAAAAGGATGAAAACCTAGATAATGCCGACGCCAAGAGTCTTGAAATTGTAAGTCCACACGTCGGGCAAAATTCTGCAGTTTAGACTGGTCAACCTCAGAACGCAATGCAATGACGTACGTATCAAGCAACGATGGTTCTGGTGATGAATCTGGGACGAGAGCTTTCGATAACTGCTTCGCCATAATCCGATTCTTCTGGACCATAAAGGCATATGCCAACTCAAGTGTGAGCCTATCGTCGTTTTTTACCAACTCTATCAGGCCTACTAACTCATCTGCGTATAAATGTACTTGATTCCTGACTGATAATTCGATTTTTGGGCGCGGGTCTCCACGCCTATATTCGACGTACAATTCTACAGTAGTAACTTCCTTCCACTTGATCAAAATTGAACTATCAGGTTGGCGCTGCGATGGAGTTTGAAAATCCAATAACGTGATATTCAAGCCAGCACCCCTCTGGATATGCATCGACACATCTTCCATAGAACAATTCATCCGAATGTACTCATCACGATGAGGGTAGTATCTAAGCACACACGCCACCTGAATGTATAATACACCCCCCGGACATATGACAGAGTGATGTTCATTTAGATAATCATGTGCTTTTATCTTCTTGCTTTTGCCATTGTTTGGGAATTCTTTTTGCTTCGACAATATCACTGCATTTATCAGACGGTCGAAAAACGCATTCCTCATCACCGTCACCTCAGAATCATTTCGCCATGATGATGGTGGAATACAGAGCAGAAAGAATGTACCCTCCTCCATACGTACAATTTCCTCGGGGAATAGCCGTCGCCAACCGAGTAATTCTGTCGTTGGTTTTCCATGAAATCCAAATGAAGTGGAGTTGTAGTGATTCCATTGATTGACGATTTGGTTGTGAGCTGATTGATCATAATTAGAAAGTAATGAGGTATTGGTGTTATCCACTCTCCGCTGCTTGGCTTTCTCTCCTCTCCTTGGTGTTTCATTAGATGATGGACCACACGCAGTAGATTGAGCGTGATTCTTTCGCGTGCGAAGAGGCGAATGTGTAGCACTTGTGGGCGTCAGTGTAAGCGTAGATCGATGGCGGATGGTGGACGGCAGGGGATTGATTGTACCTGCCGGAGCAAGTGCTCGGTGAAAAGGAGGATTGAGAAGCTTGCCAATTGTTGTTAGCGACCCTCTAATGGATGACAACTGAGCCTTCTTCCTATCATCAGGCGGAGAAGATGGCGACGCGGCGGGCTTTGGGGCAGGTGTGATGAGCGAGAGGAGATGATTCACCATGATGTTTGATGGGATTATCGAGCGGTGACAGTGAAAATGCCTAGAGAGATGGAGAGTTTAAAGCTACGCCAGATAAGAGAGTGTACTATTCCTACGCTTACTGAAAAAAAGAACAATTGACTCCAACGCCAGCTGTTTTTGCCACCACACGAGGTTAAAGTGACCGTTGAATGCACCGGGATCGCGGAGGCCTATGCTTCGCTCCAGCCCGCGTGAGTTGCGCATCATTGGTCTGCGTATAAAGGAGTGCCCAGGGGGGGATTGTGGCGCCCGGCGCCTTCTTTTCTTTTTGGGCAGAACGAAGCACTGCCGACTCTGTCTCTGCTTCATGAAGTTTACAGTTTACAATCGGCCAATCGGCAGTAGATCTGATTGGATCTACCACATCAAAGAAAGATGATATTATTATTCTCGTTTGATTTCAGCACATTAGAATAGATCCTTAGCGTCATGTTTGTCAACCGCATGCACTTCACAGCTACAACCTTTCACCGCCCATTGTCACGGTCGCCTACCGTCTCCTCGAGATGCACTCCTCATCGGGTGGCAAATCAATTATCCTCTGCTTTAGCTGTTGATAATGATTATCCTAATGAAGTCAATGAGCGGTTCAACGCTAAACCTATGCTGCGCTTGAATGCACTTCGGGAGAGATTACGGCAGGAAGATATGACACGTGCCACAAGCAGAACATCATATTATAATACTTCCCTAATCACATCTACAATAAACAGTACCAATAGCATGGATAATATTCTGACTGATACGCATGGCAGACATCATAATTATCTGCGAATCTCTCTTAGCGAACGTTGCAATCTCAGATGTCAATATTGTATGCCACCAGAAGGTGTACCCTTGAGTCCATCATCTCATTTACTCACCAATAACGAGATTATTCAGCTAACAAACTTGTTTGTGAAGAATGGAGTGAACAAGATTCGACTAACTGGTGGAGAACCATTGCTTCGTAAAGATATTGTACCTCTGGTGCAATCCATTTCAGATTCGCTGCAAATGTCAAAATATGATAGTCCTGACAATGGCTCAAACGGATTAGTAGGGATAACAACCAATGGCATATCTCTTTCTCGGCATGTAAAAGATTTGGTTGATGCTGGACTGACTGGAATAAATATCAGTTTAGACACGTTGCGAGAAGATAGATTTGTCGAAATCACACGAAGGAAAGGATTACATAAAGTTATGCGTTCAATTCAAGACTCCGTTGATGTATTTAAAGACAAATATGGAGATGTTCGAGTTGAGGGCGGGGGGTCTAGAGTGAAGATCAATTGCGTTGTTATGAAAAACTTCAATGATGATGAGATTATTGATTTTGTGCATATGGCTAATCAAACATTTAAAGGTGATGTTGACATGAGATTTATTGAATGGATGCCTTTCAATGACAACGGGTGGAACAGATCAAGATTTGTAAGCTACAATGACATGATCGCCAAAATATCACATGGAGAGCGTAATTTTCAACTGGTGCGTATTGGAGATGGTCCAAATGATACAACTAAATGGTGGAGGGTTCAACAAGAAGGATCTGTGGCAGAAACCAAATCTCGGATAGGTTTCATCACATCCATGAGTGAGCACTTTTGTGCTTCGTGTAATCGACTCAGAATAACTGCTGACGGAAAGATTAAGGTTTGTCTATTTGGTTCAAATGAAAAGGAGATTAGTTTGAGGGATATCATGCGTCAGTCGAATGCTGAGCGGTTAGATGGCAACGAAGATGACCTTAGTCGCGTCATTCGTGCGGCTGTACGAAAGAAAGCATTTTCATTGGGTGGGCATGACAATCCTGACTCGATTGCTTTGGCCGCAAATAATAGACCTATGACCCTGATTGGGGGTTAGTATGACTTGTTGGCTGGAATAAGTGTTATGAACAAATTTATTGTTGAGTGAATAGCATACTAAGAGTTGTCACGTGAATAATATAAGACTTATACTTCGCTCGATATGCTTAAAATTGGCGCCCCAGGTCCACCATCCAAGATTTTCTGTTGTTCTTCCTTTGACAAAGCAGTCACACTATAATGCGCCCACAATAATGCACCAACGTCATATACGGCATGGCATACCATCGGAACAGCTAGATTATTGCTTGAATTGTATAGCCAGCCGAAAAAAACACTAGCGGATCCTGCCAATAGAGCATACACTGGTGTCACAGCATGCAGTAAGCCAAAAACAAGTCCAGATACTGCCAGAGCAATCTCATTTCCAAAGCATAAACTCATCTTCGTTTGGAAGACACCACGAAAAAGCAATTCCTCACTATACAAGTATTCGTTTCTTTTAGACTGAATGCATCATAGTGAATAAAAGGAATAAAATGACAATCTCACCCCCATCCAGCCACGCCGCCTAGAAGTATTGAAACAAGTAGTGCAAAAATAGGACGTCTCTTCGGGCCCATTACTGCAAGAACACTTCTTTGAGTGGCTTTTGTAACGTCTTGTAAAGCTGAAGAATATGGTTCAATAAGCTTCATTATTCCTGGATTGGAGAAGAATGCTGTCAGATGAGTCGACTGAGATATCTACTGTAGCACAACTTGTGAACATACCTGCTAAGGCAAATAGTGGGATTGTCCACTGAACACCTGCTACAAATGCACCATTACTCAGTACAAACGATGACCCCAAGCCCATATTCGGCAGCTCCAGAAACTTAGCCAATCCAATAGAAATTGGAATCAGCAGACCCTGTGCGCCTAAAATGGCCGCAATACTTTGGAGATCCTTAGACACTGATGTTTCTTTGGTATCAGTTGATGAAGTTTCGATGGATGATTGAGAATATTCGTTGCTATCGGGTTTTGAAAATAAGCATGTTGAACCAAGGTATATCGGAAGATGTTGTGTACTGGGTATGCAAAAGTTTTGGTGGGGGGTTTTATTCGACCATTTCGAACCTATATTGACTGGATGTGGACGCGCTGACGACAACGACAAATTCCTCAATGGCAATTGAAATGCAATATTTGTAAAACCCGAAAGTGGAGGCGACGCAGCTGCATTATATCGATTGGAGCATGTTGGAACATGAAACGACCTTGCCGCCATTACAACGCGAGAAGATGACAGCAAGGCAGTGATGGCGAACGAACCGCTGCTGAACTTGTTGGCGCATTTCATAGGGAAAGAAGATGGAGATTGCTAAAGAGATATATGTAAGAAGATTGGTTTGAACAAGAGATATGAAGTTTGAAAGAACAGTGAGCTATTGTCTATTGTGGTTGCTGGTGCCTGGTGCCTGCGGGCTGTGGGCTGTGGTTGGTGGTTGCGTGGGTGGTGGTAGGTGGCTGGTAGGTGGTGGTGTTGGTGGTTGCGGAGGAGCGAAGGTGTGTGATGAGTGGGTTTGAGTTTGAGTTCATATCTCTTCTTGGTTTGAGGTTGCGTGTTGTTGCGGTGGGGGTAGCGTTGCGCGAGCCGTGTTCCGTTCCGCTCATCACTCAGTCAAGATCAACAGTCAACAGAACATCAAACATCATCCCAAATCCCAACACCCACACCAAGTTCCAATTTCCAATTAGCCAACCCGCAATCCAACTGCTGTAAGATGACCGATACTCATGCCCTATTTCGTGATACATTCATCATCGTTTCCCACCAGCGGAATTCAATTGCTTTGTTTTGTGGCGCGTGTTTTAGTTACTAGGCCAAATCAAAATCAACTGAGTGTTGTTTTCGTCACTGTCATTGCTGCTGTCAATATTACTTACGATGATTTTCTGTACTAAATATCGTTTGTTTTCTCTAAACAAACAGGTGAACAGAGTATCTAGGCGATATTATGTCTGAATGTGGGTGTGGAATGTGTGGGGGTGGGAACCACTACAGCATTTTTATGATGGGTGGATTCGGATTCGGATATTCGGAACCATGGTACGCAGGTAGGAGAGAGAAAAGTGGGGCTGCCGAGGATAGAGAGAGAATAATCACCAATCGGTTCAATTCGATTAAGAGGAAAGTTGAGGATACTCTTGCGGAAAAAACAAAGGTTCGTACGGAAGAAAAGTTTGGTTTCTGCTTCACACAATGCGGTGATTATGTCTGTATTTATCATTTCATTTTAGGTGACTGTGAAGCTTGGATGTCATCCCAAATCCCGAAGCCTTTTGAAGTCTCTTCCTGGTATCTTGCTCGAGGGTATTTGTCAGTTTGCCGGGCTGCCCAGTGTCCAGTCGAAAGCCGCGACTGTAGCTCCAGCTGCTTTCGCTACCTCTGCTGATAGTATTCGTGGACGTGGAGGAGTGCAAGACATCAATTTGGGAGACTTCAGCATTTATCGCCCCGGAGAAAAGATCGTGATCCCTCTCGCGGCTCCTAACGAGCATTTAACAGGTCCTTGCTGGCGTGGTGAGCATGACAATACAATCAAGTTGTTCCTTCAATTTACAAAAAGTTGAAGGCTTTCTTTGTGATTCCATAACACAGATTTTAGTAGAGCCGTCAGAGAGAATCCTGGCTGGAATGTCAAACGAGTTGCTGCTACTTCTCGCGAAAAGGCTCAGTACAGAGAAACGCGCAAGGGTGATGTGTACTTCATCAATGCCACTTTCACTGTTCCTGGAAAACCTACGAAGAAACGAGTAAGCACAACAGCTCCTGCTGATGCTAAGACAGCTAATCTGGGAGCTACTTCGAGGGCAAAAAAAGCGAAGACTGGGTCTACCTCTTCTAGTACTACTATGATTGCCCCTACTTTGCCTGCCAAGAAGGTAGATCCTGACGTTGCAAGTCGTGCACTAAATGCTGCCGTGGCCTCTGGAGTGAAAAGTGCCACAGGAGAGGTAGAGGAAGAAAGCTTGAACCTGGCACTGGCTGCAGGATACTCAAAGCATTTCATACTTGTCCAAGTTTCAAATCAGAGGGGTGATGGGGACCAAAAGCCTGCTTCAAATTAATCAATACGTGGTTGAATGGTCTAATCTTTTGGAAGGATCAGATCAAATGCAACTCTCGGTACGAATATAAAACTTGTTCATCAACCAAACTCTTGTTCGTCGCATATACAATTTCAACGACCATCGCAAATACTCATGTATGTAGATCAGTGATTGAAAATACAAGGCGCATTCGATTGAAAGTAGAATCATAAAAGATATGAAACTAAAACTATATCTTTTGCAACAAGATTTCAAGGGTCATAATTATCTTGTTTTACTTATGACTACAGAAATGATGCTGTTTCGGACCCTCTAAACTTCACCCTCCACCATGTGTTGACAGCAGCACCCTACGCCTTGGAAGCATAGTAAGCAACCACTTTAGGATGACTCTTTACCCTTAACATCCATGCCTTGATCCCTTCAAATGAATCCAAGCAGTCCTTGGGCACATGATCCGCAATACCTTTGGTGAAATAAGAAATCTAAATAGAGCAATGAGATAGATATACAACATTGTTTGACATAACATTTGGCAATTCAAATGCAACAATATTACACACTAACCTGATTATACGCTGACAAGTCAGCAATAGTCAAATCGGCGCCGATCAAAAATTGTCCTCCATTCTCCTTGATCAAGTCCTCAAAGAAGCCCACGTACCTAGGGAGATCATCCTTCAAAAAAGTTTCTCGGACACTTTTTACCACCTTATCTTTCTCCTCGCGAGCCCAATCCGCAGGATAACCAAATTTTTGAGCTCTCATACCCAAATATAATGATGGATTCCACGCTCTCGTCAGATCTCCTACAAGTCCTAAAGCTTGTTCGATTTGAAGACGTTTGGTAACATCCGATGGGTACAATTTGTCCTCTGCATCCGATTCACCAACCAAACGTAACATGGCCATACTATCCGTAACCACAGTCCCGTCAGGCAAGGTCATTTCGGGCATTACTCCATACTTGGTAGTAGGTTTCTTGGCAGGCCATTGATCGAAGGGGATTCGGACGTCATCAAATGGAATCTCGGCGATGGAGAGGGCTACGCGTATCGGTTCCGCCACTCCACCAATGGGGAAGTATTCCAGTTTTACGGGAGCGGGACCTGTGAGAAGAGCACGAGCTGTTGTCATAGTGCTGTTCGGCTGTTTGATATCAAATAAAAGGGAAAGTACGACGAATGAACAAGAGATATCGACGTGAGATTAGTTACAGTTTTACACCCGGTCCATCATATCATGATAGAAACTAGTGCACAAGTAATGCAAATCTTGCAAAAATCAAAAATCTCTATTAATAAATCTATTTGGTATCATACGATATATGTAAAAGTAGCTCTACATTAGGCTCGTTCTGTCAAGAGATTTTTCGGCCGGTATTTTTAGACGGTATTTCTGTCCGTCGCCCGTTAAATACTGCGAGATATCGCGTTCTTGACAGACACAAAAAAACGATGCCGCGGTATTTTCAAACTGCTCTATTAATCACCATAGCACTCCTGCAGTAATAATGATAATACAATTAATTGGTTTAACTTTATAACATAAATAGTTTCTAGCTGTTATAATTATTATGATTTAAACACGAATTCCGATTTCAATTGTTGCTCTGCTTAGGTTGATTGTTGTGTCAGCCGGAGGCTCCCCCACTTACCTACGCTCCGGCTGGTTAATTGTTGTGTCCTGTGTTCTTCAATTCCCCCTTCCCCTCCAATCCCCCCCGAACTACATTTTATTGCTGTGTATTAACGATTAACGGCGGCGGCGACGAGTTAGGCCGTGTGGCAGGAACGAAAGCCGACGGCCGAACAAGCCAAACACTTTGTTGTTGCCGTGATAATTCGTGGGTGGCAACTACCCCTGCAGTCACAAAGGCAGTTCGAATCCCATTATTTGTAGCCGCCTATCAGCGCGGAGGCGGGCGGAGCTAGGGAAAGGAGAGGCGGGCCATGACGGAAGAGGGGCCGAAAGCCGAACCCGAACATATTCCTCTCTCGGGCGATGTAATTAATGGTAGCTTCAGCTACAAGGCGTTGCAGCCACAGAGGCAGTTGGAAAGTTAATTTTCCAGCGAGCGGCGTTGGATGGATTGCTGGCTGTGGGCGGCAGTGGCGGTGTGGGGTGTCATGGTTGTTTCGGCAGCGGTTGTTTCGTGGTGGTGTGGTTGCTGCAGCGGTTGGAAAAATACCGAGCCAAATACCGCGAGAAAACCTCCTCATTTTCTACTCCGAATCGAGGAGGTTTTGCTCGGTATTTGCTCGCGGTATTTTTTGCTGACGTGTCATGACGTCAAAACAAAATACCGAGCGAAATACCGAGGCAAATACCGCGAAAAAATCTCTTGACAGAACGAGCCTAAGTACTTCTTACTCCTTGTAGTATTATATATGCTGTTGATCGTCCTTTCACTTTTAATAGTACAGTGAATGATGAAAGAAAGAATGAAGAAAGATTAACGTCCTGAGTTAATCCTAACCTGTTAAGATATATTGATTTTTCCAACTTTTGGTTTTGACGTTGCCAAGAAATCCATGATCATATTTCATAGGAATCCGTATTTTTTTCCAACCCAGCAACAACCTTGAAATAACCCTAAAAGAACAGAATGGTAAATGAGGTGTCCGAGGGTTAGTTTGTTCTTTGGCCTGCAGTGGGTTTTAACACAGCATTTTCAAGTATCTGAGGCGACTACATCATCAAAAGGTTAGATCAATAAAGGGAATACCACTAACTTGCGGCTACTTTAAAGGGCTACGTTTTAATTCCCCTTACAACTTCATGCGGACACTGCCCTTGAGCTGGTCACTTAGGAAAATGGCTCACAGCTCAGATAAAGCCGAAAGAGCAGCAAAATATCGTACCGAATTTGATTCTGATATGGTAAGTACTCTTCGGATTAGTGTTTGAGGCTAAATTGTGGTCGGCGCACATTGAC
>JALLPH010000016.1:0-48093 GCA_036939855.1 Cyclotella choctawhatcheeana
TGGCTTAATTGGCTAGTAGCTAGTATGGCAAAATCATGATAGTCTTAAGACCTGAGTACAATTAAGTAAGTTAAACTAATCATGTCCGCCCTTGCCGAACGCCAGATTCTGAACAACGATGTTCCAGCTGCAGCAATGGATGCATGTGCTACCAACAGCGCTTCTGTCAATGAAATGAATGAATGCACCATCGTTGCAGGAAAAATTGAACGGCTCGTTGCCTACTGCATGTCTCACTTATCATGCAACGCTGGAAAAGAAGTGTCATTTGTGTTGCTGGAACTTTTTTGGACCTACATTCAAAAAATATTTGCTCAGTGCACTGCTGCACAAGATGAATTCACATTTGCGACTCAAACCAGGTATCCTACATATTCTGAGACTCGGTGGTACTCTAAATACGATGTGTTGGAGGTGATGTCGAACAAGTTTGACAGGCTCATACTTGTCGCCACTTCTCTTGCACAGAAAAAGCTCTCTCCAGCAAACTCATCAAAGTTGCTCAATCTTCTTCTCGATCCCATCAAGAGTATGCAACTGAAAATTGAACTCTCTGCCTATGTTGAGGGGCTCCGTCCTCTCCGTGACATGCAGTATCATTGCGCAGCTGAAGAGGACATGGAAAGCTTACAAGGAAGAGGCTATTCAGGTAGAGACGGACTTCGGTAAAGACTTCAAGATTGAAAAGGATCGAAGAGGTATCACAACTTGGCATTATCGCTGGTTCCTCCGGTTGGGACTAGTTACTGACGAAGTACTTTCCTCCTCAAAAGTATGGTGGGAGGCATGTGAACTTTGTGCTCTGGTAGTCCCTACATCTGGTGCCGTTGAACGCGTGTTTTCTTTCTTGAATAGATTGTTCACTGATGAACAGACTAGAACGCTCAGTGATGCGCTGAAACTATCTCTCTACCTTGCGTATAATCACAGGGATGACGAAGATTAGTTATATTGTTTGGTTTGTCATGTTTCATGTTCCATAAAGAAGTAGTTCTCCTTGGCTAAAAGGGGGAGATCCGCCCCCTTGCGCACGTACCTCTTGGTGGGAATGCTACTTTAAAGGGAGGGCGCGCGCCCGGGGCGGTATGCGCCCCCGTGCTGGATTTTGTGCGCCCTAATCCGACATGGCTACTGCCTGGGCAAACCGACAACCGACCGAATACCGGCTTCATGGAACGGAGAGGAGCAAATAGAATAATAAGAGCCTGGAACCACCCAGAGACACCAAGACGGACAGAACTCAGAACACAGAGAGAAAGCACGCCAGTCGTTACATGTTCTACAACATAATTGATAACTGGCGTTTAATGCTTTCGGATGCTTTCTAGTCGCTCGTGTTTTGGAGAGCCACGTTTTCGTTTACACGAGAATCATATCATAATATCTGATCCCTGTCTGCAAAACACAAAACCCGCCAGCTGCTATCATTCATGCAAGGATTCTATTTCACGCATGATCAAATAGTGAGATGATTCAATCAACTTCCGTCTTCATCGGGATCCTCTCATTGATGGCATTCAATAGAAATTATTTCGTGCATCCATCACCATCTACATCACACACTATCAATGGGCAGTTACTGGAACACAAGCTACAATTCCTCAGCCCGACAATTCTTACTATCCGCGGAGGATCAAATACCACATCAGCAACAAACAAACCACGTATCCCAAACAAATCATCTGTGACCTTTCTATATGAGCTACACGAACATGAAATCTACAACCCCCAAACATCTTCATGGGCATCACGACGATTCACCCAATCTCCCATTACTGGTGGCGGTGGACGGGACTCTACCTCACTCGACCCATCATCATGCACCCCTCCCCGTAATTACTGTTGGGATGGAGAATGGAAGATTGATATGACGGGCGAGATGAGAGATGGCTTTGGTTGGGAGTATTATGTTGGGAAATTCGACGGCTTGGGTAGAAGGAGGAGACGTTGGGTTCGAAATTTGAGAAGAATAGTTAGTGATAGCAATGTACCTCGTGAAAGATCACAAAAGACTAATGTTACCATAGGATCTTTGGAAGTAGACGAAACTAGGATAAGCCCCACGCTATGGCAAGCAATCATTGATCAATATAGCTTTAAAGGATTTGGATGGACCCTGTCAAAGTCATTGCTGTGGAAAAGATCTGTTGGGGCAACTTTTCGTGTGCCTCTATCATCAAATTTCATGTTTTTAGATCGATATGCCGCCATACCATTTGCTTCGTGGACTACTTACTTTGGATATCCGTGGGTTATTGCCACGTTTTTGAATGCCAGTGTGCCACTCGAAGTTTTAGAGTGGATTGTAGGTGGTGTGTTGTGGAAAGTAAAATGGACAATCGCAATCCTTTCAGCAATAATAAGAAGTTTGATAGAGGCAGCAGTTTTTATAGCCTTTACTCCATGGAGGACTTGGCTGACTTTTAGACAGGTCATATCAAATTTAGCGAGGAAGCGTTCCAAAAGTAGTATAGCTCAGTCTCTAATTGACAGTATAGATGCTGATGATAAGAATGATGAAGACTCAACAAAACCATTGAATAGTGAAACAAAAGATGGCAAGATTGATGGCTTGATCGAAATTAGTACTGCATCTGCAGCTAGTCAAGAAATCGCAGATCTGTCCCCAGTATCCACCAGCGCAGTCGTAAGTAGCCCACGAGGAGGAGCATTTGGTGCAACATCACTTACCAAAAAGAGATTTAAGACAATTCTTGGACATGATGTTCCCACGTTTCATCGCACGACAAATATTGAGTATTCATCGATCATTTCACAACGTGTAGGATTTTGTGTATCCTGGAGAGTAAGCCAGGAAAGGGGATACGAATACAGATGGAACTTTTGGTGTAGCTTCTTACCCACACAGGAATGTTGGGAACATTTTGATAAAGTGATGACTCAAAAAATTAATGCATTGCGTAGGCTTGCATCCGAGAAGCGAAATGCAGTAGATGAATATGAAGCTGCCCCTTCACCGTCAAGAGTGAAATCGTTCCTATACGACCACTCTGCAACTCTCGGACTAAGTAGTGGGTATCCTCTTCCAGTGGAACCCTTCTTTTCGTTAAGCCTCATACTGAGCACGAGTGGATTTTACTATGGATGGATTATAAAATACATTGCTTCCAAAATGTGCTTGCAACTTCCGCAGCACATTTTAGATGTTGGAGAGATTGATTCAGGCTCTGAAAAAGATTGCGACACGAAGATTATGACGACCACCTCAGGCTCTTCATCTATGAACAAAAAGAATAGAAATGTAGAAAAGAATGGTTGAGATGGTGAGTCCGTAGAGTCATAGAACAATAAACACCGAAGAGTGGTGGTGAATAGATTTCTGTAGAGTAAAATATATTATATAGATTAAATCATTTAGGAGTGTTTCTGCCAGCTCCATATTGATCTGTTTTGTTCAATTCAGGTTTCTTTTTTTTCTTCTGCTCTGTCACTGTGCTCACCTGCTTTAGGCAACTCGTATTCCCCTTCTTCCCACATTCTTCTTAACGGGATTGTTTCTTTACTAACCCTTTCCACAGTGTCATTTACAATTGATACAAGTTCTTTTGTCACGTCGTCAATTGACTGTGATGCATCTACCACATGCCAGGGAACTCTACCCTGCTTTTCATCGAGGGCTTGTAGTTCAGCAAATCTCTTTCGTACGCGCATTTGCAAGTCTCTTTTTTCATACCTTTCACCTCCATAACTAGAAAAATGAAACATTGCAGTTCACAAGAAATGAGACTTTTTAACATATGAAATACGAAGTATACATCAATTGAATTGTCTGCCCCGTAACTGTCTTGGTTGCGAATAAGCTCAATCGAATCAGGCATAAGAAAGGCAGCTTTCATGTAGGAATACAACTTCTTCCATCAAGAGTTTGGTGTCACATTGATTGTGTTGTCTTGATTGAAATTGCACCCATTAAGTGCAATCTTGCTATTTCCGTTCAGGAATTCATTTTATGATTTTCACTTAATATGGCATGGACATTGCACATAATCAATTGGCGTGATGACATAACACACCTTGTGGACAAAGATCACAATACAACAACACAACACAACACAGAAACATATACCTGAATCTACAGCAACTTTGAAACCTACCCTCCTCTCTTCTCGGCTTCATCCTGCTCCAGATCTAAGAATATGACACAATCCGGAGCAGGTAAACCAACATCTGGGCCCATACACCAGTCTAATCCCAATTCTCCCCCGCTCATTGAACTTCTATCCTCTTCTGTCTTTGCACTGGTGAAAGCCACTCCACTATAGGCATATCGGTCGCATACAATATTGGTTCCCGATGCGAGTGTAGAGGCTAGTTTGGGAGCAGATTCCCATCGGTTGGCACTGAAGAGTAGGTGGATAGCACGATCATCAACTGTCCCAGTTGGGCCGTTAGTGGTTAAGTAGTTGTTGATAAGTGTTCCGACTGCAGGTTAAATCAATTGCAATATTAGAACGACAAGAGGCAGGAGAGAGAAGAATAAAAACGCATCAGAAGTTATTCAATCTAACCTTGGGTTGTGCGATCGGGAAATCGGTATGCAACAGTGGCCAATGAAAGAGAGAGGAGATGTTTGACGAGGAGGGAAACTTGAGTTGTCTTGCCACAGCGATCCACTCCCTCAAGGAGGATAAACGCTCCTCGTTTTGGAGGTGTGTTGCTGCTGCTGGGATTGGTTATCATGATGGAACCAAGCAAAACCAATGACAAGAATGAAAGCCGTGAGCCGTGAGCCGTGAGCCGGATACCGGAGAAGTAGTGACAACAGGTAACAACCTTCATAGCGTAGATACCTCTAGAAAGGATAAGTGTAAATACCTAGGCACCGATTTGTCCTGATCTGATTTCTCGCACTCGCACATCACCGTCACAGAGAACCTGCTGGGAATAGAGGTCATGTCAAATCAATGGGGGAAATGAAAAATGACATTGCGAAGGTGCTGAACGGAGATGCAACAGTTATAACCAGGGATTATGCATTTCTTTGAATTATATTTTTAAGTCCTCATGACCTTGACTACTACTACTTATTCTGATGTCAAACTTGATCAAACATCAATTTTTCCATCATCCAATGATTTGATGGAACTTGCCAAGTCTTCAGCCTGTTGCATTGAAAGCTCTGTCAATGTGAATTCGGCATGATCATGCAAATCTTTATTTAGACCTCCACTAAAATTGTTTTGGGTAGGATTAAATACTTTCATATGATGTGGTACTTCAAATAGCATTTGTGCTAATTGACGTTCTATTGGCACAGATCCTCGGCTGTATGCTGACATGAGCAGCTGCAGTATAAGGCAGCAATGGATGTTGAGAGGTATACTTCATTCAAAATGCTATAATAAAAAACTATTCCTCAGCTCACCAAGTCACCTTCAGTATGAACAGCTGCGCAATGAGCTTTTCCAAGAGCAACACAGCAGTGGGCAGCCAACCTGGCATGAAAAAATGCATTGCCACCGGGTTTGAAAGAGTGAAATTGTTCTTGTGTCTCATTCTTTGGTGGAGGCTCATTTCGAAGAAAGGCTGAGTAGTTTCTAAAGTAACTACTGAGAATGTACATCAATGAATCAAGTATACCCTCCTATTGAAATGCCAGAGCGAGATCAAGAAAAATGAGAAATGTCAACCAAAATAGTTGAAGAAGAAGATATATGATGACTTACTTCGAGAAACCAACGTGAAATATCCTAGATAGGAATGATGTTGTTGACAAATAGAAGAAAGTGAGAGACAAAATAACGAGCAATTTGCAAGAACAACGAGACACCCAAAAGGTTACCTTATCCTTTGCCAAAATCAATATCTCCTCCATAGCTTCATTTTTGTCGTCCCTTGTTGTATGTGCACTCGCCATAACATCTAACCAAGCCCTAGGTTGCAACGACGGTCTCAAGCTATGAATCTGACCAAGCGGTACCACTCTACCCTTTCTACAGCATGCTGCTCTCGGCATACCATCTTCATCCGTCGCCGACATAGTGTGCGTATCACGCGTTTGTGAGGGAGATGGGATTTCGTCTCCAAATACTTCACCAACAAGGCCTTTCACATTATGAACACTGTGATTGAGTGCTGCTGCCATGGGACTAGAAGTGACAGGTTTAATTTCAGTTGTACCCACAGTCTTGGGATTTTCGCCCTCTTCTCTCCAAGCTAAGGATCCATCATCATCCAAATTACTCTTACTTCGATCAATGCCTGCACAGAACTTATCCATGAACTCTTTCCGCACTTCATCTGCGGCATCTACTGGATTATCATTGTTAGCTAATTTACCACAGCTTGTAGATACTGTATCGCTTAAATCTAGTGCGACGTCACGAGCCTTTCCGAGAGAGGTGGCAGCATGATTGCAGACATTATCGCGTTGTTCTTTGGGGATTTGCAATACTCCCATTCCAATTCCTGCGGATGCTACACCCACGAGAAGACCTACAGGTCCCAGAATGGCAACTGCAGTTGTTTTCGGATTTGAACGAGAATACATGAAGATAATAATATAAGATGCATGAATTGGTACAACATTAATACAAAGAATACAACACTTACCACATAGGGTAGCTGCAGCTCCCACCCCAACAGCAGCCTTCACATGAGGCTTATTCAAGAATTCATCCACGTCGTGATTCCCAGTAGTCCCTCCATGATCCATTCCTTCTCTGGTCAAATTCGGAGCACAACCCGTTTGCCCCGGACTCCTTTCAGTGAAATTGTGATACCCCTCGTCTGCATCTCGCACACTGGATCCAATAATCGAACTGGTCACAGAAGATGTCTCATGAGGAGCTTTGCTCTCTCGTTTGTATCGGGTGGTACGTGATCGCCCCCTCCTCTGCGATTGTTTCATCGCCGGAGGATGTGCAGAGGCAGCAGCAGCCGGATGAGATCCATTCTCAACGCTGTAGTGTTCAAATTCGGAATACGCCGAGTTATTATCACTCCTAGGATTGTATCGCTTGGATGTGGTGGTGGTGGTATCCCATATGGAATCCTTTTGCGCTTTGGGTGTGAGCAAGGATGATTTATTAGTGCGAGATGGCGAAGGCGATACCTCTGCCAACGGCGATAGTTTATGATGTCTCCGATCGGTAGAGGAGGGGGCCAAGTTCCACGAATTACTTTTGGATTCAATGTCTGCGGTGGGAAGACGCAAGTCGTGGTGTAGATGGGTTTGTTGCGTAGATTCTTGATATCTGTGGGGCGAAGACGTGACGGATGGATGACGCGGTGTGGTCGTCCCTATGCTGTTGAAGCAGGTCCCGTTATCGTCACTGTCAACACTGTCGGTGCAGTGTAGATTTAATTGTGACAGAGATGTCGATTGGTTTCGCGACGGTTGTTGAGTATAGGGGCCATCTTCTAAATGCTGCGGCTGTCTTCTGCGCACTTCTTTATAATTGTGAGATGACTGGTGACTTCGAGTCTGACCCGGTTGTGCTCGCATCAACCGTCGGCGTGCCGCCGGTGATAATTGCGACGATTGCGACGAGGGGGATGATGCATTATTACTACTGTTATTCTCTGTATCTGATCTTTGCTGAGGCACATTATCGTTTGTTTGCACGTACGGATTGCTACGTCCCGCGAGACGCTGTTTGCGCCGATTGCTAGCGAGCGCTGTGGCCGTGGAAGGGGTGGACTTCATGGTTGGATCGATGATGATCATGATGGCAGAGCGGTTCGGGGTTCGGTCGGTCGTAGGTTCGAAGTTCACAGAAAGAGGGCTTTCGCTGGCATGGTTGAAGAGCGAAGTGCATGCAGTCAGATGCAGTCGCAACAAGTCTTGTGAACGGGCGTTTGAAACATGGGCCACAATGGCCATTCAATTACCCCTGTTTGAACAAATTCAATCATTTTGAAGTGACATCATTCTACGACCTCGTGACACTTGGTGACACGATTACGACTGTTCTTTTAGTCACAAACCCGCGCTGCCGAACTTCTGACTTCTAAAGTTTAATACAAGATGGTATTGAACTAACATTGACTAACATCATACTTCAGCCACAAAGCAATCAGGATAAATGAAAGGAAAGCGTTTAGAGGCCTTAATCAACCTTATACATGTTGTAAAAGAAGAATAGAGGGATAGAATCGATATGCCAAATCGAACCGGATATCATAATAATAATATTATTATCGACGGTGCATCTGAATCTCCTCGCGAACAACAACAACCAGAACAGACAATGGGTCAACAGCACCAAAAAACACCAAATCAAGGAAATCTAGACAATGCACTAAATAATTTCAATCATAATGAAAGCAATGGAGAGGACCATGACGTGCCAATGCAAGCGCAAGATTCGCATCAGCAAAATTCTGAACATCCATCATTGCTAACTATTCAAATACCATCAGGGACACGAATACAGACTTCCAAACCAACTCCAAACAAACAAGATCGAGATAGATCTTCTACCTTTGGATCTGAGTTCGAAAGCTACGGTACATGGGCTAAAGAACGGGGTATGAGCCTAAGTTGTTTACTCACACCCATGGGAGAAGATGAGGGTAATTTACCTGGGACGATGGGCAATGAAGAAGGAACGAATGCCACGGTATCAACTTCTTCTACTGCCAGCGCTTTACCTGTGCCACAGTTGGAAACGTTACATCCAATGCCCATTTTGATGGAAACGAAGGAGGGGACGGATTCTCAGCATAAGCCGTTTTCGCATACGCCTCCTACGAATGTTGCCACAAGTTATGAACAGAGACATTTTCAGAAGAGGATGCGAGCTGGGGTGAGTGCTGTGAACAGATTCCGTTGATTACATCATGCTTTATCATGTGTGAGAGATCTAATGTATAACTTTATCAATACAATTCTCAAGAGCATATCAGGACGTCTAAGATCAGCATCCGACCTCGAAGACATTGGAATCATCAGTAATGATCAAAAAGCCATTCTAAAAGATCTATTAATTGCAGGTGATAATGACGTCCAAGCTGCCATTGACAAGTACGAAGCAGGAGATGCATCAGCATTAGAGGAAATGATTAGTAGTGGAGCATTTTCCAAATCTATAGATGTAGATTTGTTGGGTGATTTGGATCTAGATTTGGACTTTTTAAATGTGCACGAAGATGATGGATTAGTCTTTGGAAACATGGATGATGTTAATATTGCTGGCCATGATGATAGTCAGACACAGCAGCAAGGTATAGTGCAAAATCGACGTGTTGGCAAAGTATTGGCACCAAGGGATTCTACGTCTGGAGATGGGGGGATTCGTCACTCTGGGGGTGCTGCTGACGAAGATGCAGTCAATCGTATAAGAACAAATTCCCTTGCACTTCCCGGTATGATGCTTGATGGAGCAAATCAAGACTACACACTGGGGGGATTTGGTCACTGGATGGACTCAGATCTCCCTAATCTCATAAATTCCAAACAATCAATGGGTTCTAATAACGCATCAATAATAAATGCGGATGGTTCTTCGGGAAGTTTTCAAATGCAATGCGATCTTCTCATGCAGAAAGATATTTATTCTTCATCGCCAGCTGCCGTAAGATCGATATTAATGGATAGGCAAAGCAGCAGTACGCAGACGAAACCTGTGCCTATGAAGTCTGAGCATCCAAACAATGACAAGAAGAAGAAAACAAAGAGTAAAAAAGATAGTTCAACCGATGTTAAGAAACTGAAAAAGAAGGCATCAGGACCAAATGAGGCTTACAGTACTGAGTCTATACCGTTCATTAAACGACAGCATGATGGAGATGATGACGATGATAAGAAAGAAGTTGAATCGGGTCTTGGTAGACCGCGTTCAATGAGTGATCCCAACCTCAATGTTCGAATTGATGACAGTGGACTGCTGCATGTCCAAGGCCCAGAAGGTTGGGTCGGAGCCTACTCGCCTGATAGTAGAGAGATAAGAGTTAAGAAATTCCTTGAAAAGAGGAATCATCGTGTATGGGTGAAAAAGGTGAAGTATGATGTACGGAAGAACTTTGCAGACAGTAGACTGAGAGTGAAAGGTCGATTTGTCAAGAAGGAGGATGAAATGTTGATGAGAGAACTGATGAGTCTCACATGAGCTAAATATGTCGGAATTAATATTTATAATAGTGCAAGTGAAAGTACATGAGCTGAAGAAAATGCATTCAAGTGGGAGAATAAGTTAAACTCAACGAGAAGAAAAAACTGGGCAAGCTGCGAAGTCAGTATGTCAATCATTTGAACTTGTTTGAAATAAAGGTGACAATATTTATTTTTAACTGGTACCTGATTTTTACAAGATCCTACCACTTACTGGTCATATTTGGACCGGTAAATATATTATTAATGTAAAAAGATGAGTCCAAGTATATTCCGCATGTTGATGGGCATTCTTTTCTAGTCTCTAGAAAAGAACACTCCTTTGATGCATCTTGAACTTGATTGCATCTTTCACTCAAATTTTCTGTCTGAAAAACAGCTCTTCCGCGGTCACCGATGAAATGATCTGCGCCATTCCTCAAATCAAGGTCATCTCTATTCCTTGCATTAATCCAATGTCGACCTCTTATATTGGAACCAGTTGTTTTGCAATCCAGAAGGCATAAGAGACTGGAAAGTGGAAGTAAACATGCCAGCACCTCAGCATAACTCACCGTTGTGCGAATACCCATATCGGATCTGGCGGAGGAAATGCTTGTGTTAATGTAGACAGAGCAATTGTTTCAGTGTTTGATTCATTAATATCTGCGATGTAGATGGTAGCAGCAAAACGCATCTTCCCAGGAGTATCACGATAGTCGCATTCGGATGTTGCATGGTGTACATCATCACCTATCATGACCGCAATATTGTCTTCATACTTTAACCTCCCTATAGTATCATCTCTGGAGTCGGCGATTATCAATTCTGGAGGCGAGTCGGTAGCTCTTTCCACTGGTATTACGACATTGAATACCTTATTGCCTGTTCCAGTAGTATCATGGTGAACATATCCTCTCTCGCAGTGTGACACTACAATGAAAGTCAAATGGTAAGCTGTAAGTCCATCCAAATCTAAGGCATCACCAATAGAATTCAGAACAGATAGGAATCCATTTTCGGTCAACAATCTAAGGTATGCTTCGTGACCAGATTCATCAGCAGGAGAGATCCAATGCATGTCTGACTTCCATTTGCTTGCTGGTCTTTGTGCAAACCATTTGACTCCACCCAATTCAATGAAACGATAGCCGTCTAATACGATTATGTATGAGGAATACACATAAGTAACAAAGTAGAGTATAATTATCTCTCAATTGTTATAAACTCTCTCACCTGGCTGTATATTGTTCTCTTTTGACATAATGAAATCGCGAGCATAGTCTGTTAATCCAACCTCATCGCAATACGCTTTAATTGCATTTGTGAGCTCTGTAGGAATAAGTATTCTATAAGCTGAAAATTGTTCAATCAAATCGTCGTGAGCATTCTGCATTCTTCTACTTCGAGTGTTGACAGCATCAATCGAATTACGAACCATTTGGTGCAACATAGCTTCCATCTTCACGCCATAAAATGGGAGATAATTCTCCAGGCTCGGGTTCTATGTGTTGAGAGTGAATTGAGTTGTACAATGTCACTAGTAGTAAACAGCAAACAGTAACAAACGAAAACTCACTCATCTGATAGAAATCTCCTACATAATCAACGTTGGTTGTTCCACTGCTACGTGACGCATAGAGATACGATATCATGAATATCAGGATGAAATAGCCAGCTCCTAGAACCCATTTTGCTTTGATTCTGATCTTTGTATTGGGTAGGTTCTTCTTCTCAAAACGCATGGTTCATCTGAATTATGGCTGCGCGAAGTTATGTGCTGCAAGATTCAGCGAACGAAACGGTTTTTTACCTTTATATTCCCATACTAATTACATAATACTGAGAGGTACACGCTCACACGTAAGACAAGGAAACGATAGTGTGCTGTGTGAAGGTGATGACGAATACCAAGTTGTTATTCAAAGTTGTATTATTATGATATTCAAACCACATCGTGAATGTGAATGAAACTGCGACCGTAGCAATAATATGTTAAGAAAGCACGGATCATTCGCCAACTCCTCATCGCTTGAGGTGGACATGGCCACAGCAGACGTCCACGCACCAACAAATCCCACTTCTTTTGAAAGCAAAGTCACAAAAAATAATAATACGAAAGGAACAAGAAAGTTATTATATATGATCGCACTGATATTATGCTTAACAATATTTATCACAGTGGTTTCAATTGCTGATGATGGTTTCGATTTGGTAAGCTATCGGTGATGAGATGTACCCTATTGCATAATTTTCAAGATCAACGTGAAGAAGTACCTAGTATGATTGATGATTTTTGGTTTTTTTGTTTTGCCATTCTTTAGAGCTTTTATTGAGTGATTGCTTTGTATGTTTTGCACTTCTGGTTTGATGATGATATGCAATTATATTCATTCTTGGGTTTCACTTTGCACTCGGATACATAAATGAAACAAACATTAAACTGCACCAGCAAGCCCAGATCAAACCTCAACTGTTATAATATTCCCCATCTGGCGCGCCATCGATATCAATATCATGAATTCATCATATAACTCTTGTCGTGTTATGTTGATTTTCAGAACTTGTTTACACAGTGTGGCTCTCACATGAGATTCATCTTGCAAGAGAAACTGCACCTCAAGTCTCCACTTGTTTCATGTATGATGATTTAGTATTTTGATTTTGATTACTTTTAGCCAGCTGGTATTCGTGAACTTGTATGTTTTGATTGCAGATCACCTTCAATGATATCAGATTTGCTTGTGTACTCTATGACTATCGGTTTGGTTTGTTTCTCTCTTAAGTAAACTGCTTGTGATGCACAATGAATACGAAGAGTGCCTTTTCTTCAATTGAGAATATCAATGAATCGTTGTATTTTGGTGTGGTTTGTGTTAGTTTGGGTTGCATAGTAAAAAAATGAGATGTGCGAAATTGAAAATCAGGTCGCCTCTTTGTGTCGTATTTTCCCGGAAATTAGTTCCGCTTTTTTCTTGCGGGTCGGTGACAGACACGTGTCAGACGAATATCAATTTTTTTCTTGACAGGTATTCTTAGATTTGTCATTATATTTTACCTTGTATCTTTATTAATACCCATTGAGATTGTTGCATTTTCAAAGATATTGTGATACTCTCTTGCTTCATTTAAAACGTGTTGAGAAAAGCGAGCGGCTCATAAAACGATATTTTGAATTGACTGCTTGGACCGCTGATAAAAATCTTAGACCCAAAGCAATGGTGAGGCAAAGGCTACGGCATTGCTGTGATTTGTTCGGTGGGAAGAAAGTGCATAGTGTCTTTTCTGTATTCTATTGTTGTCGTGTCTGGTTTCAAAGTGATACAGGTGACACATGTCAGTGTCATGCTATCAATTCATCGGTGTATGAGAGCTATTCTTTGATCAGCCCAGTGTTTGCCTTTTTAACGACAATTAGTCATCATTTTCAACGATGAACTTCCATTGCATAAGCATCTCAACGCTCCTGATCTGTTTACACAAACATATTACAGGCATCCGCAACTGCCATCATCATCACAGCGGCCCTCGTGGCCATGGCGTGGGCCCTCCTCCAATTTCTTGCGATCTCCCGTATCCCCGTTCGTTCCGAGGGCATCTCCGACTCTACTGGTCTTGTTTCTGGTACGAACGACGAGGCCACCACTCGCCGTCTTACGGAAATTTATGAAGCTATTTATGATGGAGCCGAAAGTTTTTTGAGAGCCGAATATACCATCTGTGCTTGGTTTGTGGCTATTTTTGCCATTGTCGTGTTCGTGTTGGTCTCTTGGGGTACTCAATGGGACTTTGCTAGGGGACTGTTCACGGCGTTGTCGTTTGTGTTGGGGGCTTGTACTTCTATTTGTAAGTTTAGAGTTTGGGGGGGAAATTTCGAATGCCCTAACTGCGCATATTGGGGAAACTTCTAACCCCTTTCCATTATTTATACTTTGCATCATTTAGTGTCGGGTTACCTTGGAATGAAGGTAGCTGTTTACTCCAACGTCAGGACAACCATCAGTGCCCAAAAGTCCGGATGGAAAAACTGCTTTAACACAGCTTTCCGAGCCGGTGCCGTTATGGGATTCGCGCTCTGTGGACTTGGTATCTTCATGCTCTACGTTACCCTCATTGCTTTCCGTGTCCATTACCCCCTCCCCGAAGATTGGATCTACCTCACTGAATGTCTTACTGGATATGGTCTTGGAGGCAGTAGTATTGCCATGTTTGGTCGTGTGGGAGGTGGTATCTACACAAAGGCTGCTGATGTGGGAGCTGATCTTGTTGGGAAGGTTGTTCATGGTATCCCTGAAGATGATCCTCGTAACCCCGCCACCATCGCAGATAATGTCGGAGATAATGTTGGAGATGTTGCTGGCATGGGTAGTGATCTTTTCGGATCTTTTGCTGAGTCCACCTGTGCTGCTCTCGTTCTTGGGTCCTCTATTGGGATCTCTGGTGGATGGGACGCTATGGTATTCCCCGTTGCAGTCTCAGCTGTTGGTATCTTCGTATGTCTCTTGTGCTCTTTCATTGCCACAGACTTGAAACCTGTTCGCGCCGAAAAGGATGTAGAGATGGCTCTCAAAATTCAGCTGATTAGCACGACTATTCTCATGATCCCTGCCGTATATGGTGCGGCTATTACATTCCTCCCTTCAGAGTTTATGCTTCGTGCAACCGTCGGTAGTGACGTCCTTACTCTTCAACCCTGGCATGCTGTGGTGTGTGTTGTTATGGGAGCCGTTGGTGGTCTTACCATTGGTCTTGTTACCGAGTATTACACCTCACATTCTTACAAACCAGTTCGTGAGCTTGCGGATAGCTGTAAGACTGGAGCTGCTACTAACATGATTTACGGTATTGCCCTGGGTTACAAGAGTGCCATAATCCCTGTTTTGGTGTTGGCAGTTGTTGTTTACGGGTCTTTCACACTGGGTGATATGTATGGTGTTTCACTTGCGGCCATTGGTTTCCTTTCTAACCTCGCCACTGGACTGACAATTGACGTATACGGCCCCGTGTGTGACAATGCTGGAGGTAAGCTTGGGCTTCATTATACATATCTCAATTCACAATTGTTCGATAACAAATATTACTTGTTAATTCCCAGGAATCGCTGAGATGGCCGAACTTGATCCTTATGTGCGTGAAAAGACAGATGCTCTTGATGCTGCTGGTAACACTACTGCTGCGTAAGTCACTTGTATCACTACCGCTCGAAGTACCAAGCTTGCTCTAACTTTATTATCAACTTCAACTTGCTAGTATTGGAAAGGGATTTGCCATTGGCTCTGCTGCCCTTGTTTCTTTAGCTCTCTTCGGTGCTTTTGTCACACGGTAAGATGTCAGTTCATTCTTTTAGTTTCCCGGATGCAGTTTTACTCATCTAAGCCCATCTCAGTATTCGACATGCTTCTAATGACGAACTATTCGAAAACGGAGTCAACATGCTAAGTCCGATCACCTTCTCTTTCCTTATTGTTGGAGGCATGATCCCATTCGCCTTTGCTGCCATGACCATGAAATCTGTCGGAACTGCTGCTATGGAGATGGTGTTGGAGGTCCAGCGCCAATTTGACGAGAAACCTCACCTTCTTGATGCCAACCCTACTGAGCGTCCTGATTATGATGCTTGCATTCAAATCTCAACCAAAGCTTCACTAAAGGAGATGGTTCCCCCCGGTGCTATGGTTATTTTGACTCCTCTACTCACTGGCATTTTCTTTGGTGTATACGCTGTGTCCGGTCTACTTGTAGGCTCTCTTGTTGCGTCCGTGCAGCTTGCAGTATCCATGTCTAATAGTGGTGGAGCATGGGATAACGCTAAGAAGTACATTGAAAAAGCTGGACCCGATTCGGATCTGAAAGGAAAGGGCTCTGATATCCACAAAGCTGCAGTTGTAGGTGATACTGTAGGCGATCCTTTTAAGGACACATCTGGACCCGCTCTGAACATTGTTATGAAGTTGATGGCGGTGCTTTCTTTGGTTTTTGCGGATACATTCTTTGCGTGCAATGAAGGTGCTGGAATTTTCCAGCTCTAGATTCCTGATAAAGAGACAGTTACTTACATGTGCTAATTGTCTTGATTGAAAAGGCATTTCTACTGTTCGTTTTCGATACTAGAGTGAATAATTGAGACAGGCATTAAATAGAGAATCTACTTTTTTAAGTGACGTTTCATTTCACTGATTTTCATTGCTCGCTCTTCAATGTTGAGCACTAAACCCAGCTTCTCTTCAATCATGGATAAGCAGATGAGATCTGCCTCTTGAGCCAACGTGCGAACAGTCTCAGCGCTATTTTTTCTTGAAATGACACGGCTGCCAACCATATGTGACAGTGCAGAGCAGATGGTTTCATCCAAGTCCTTCTTAAGGTGAATAGATATCTTGACCATGTCAAAAAAGGGGATGACGTATATTGTTACAAAGCCAAAATGGCCTGATATGGCTAGACTATCATGGTCAACATCAAGAGTTTCAGATTCAAGACCATAAATAATATGTACTATGTCATTACCAACATGACGCTTTCGGTTGGTTATTTTGTTTGGCATGAGCCTGTGATTTATCACGTACAGTAGAGTTGAATGAATGAATATATTATGCATATGAATATGTTTCAAGCAAAATGAAAATGCATTCTCGAAGAAAAAAACTCACGTTACAGTGTGAAACATAACCATCGAATCGACCATTGCAGGGGCATCATCGGTGTTCGTGTGTCCTCTGCTGTTGAACCATACAATTGCATACTTTCCATCAGATAAGCTCTCTGATGTATCAAGGCCTCCAGAGAAGTATCTCAAGTGACGAACAGGAACCATATCACCAAGTTCTTTGGCAAATGCCCAGAAGTCAGTGGAAGCTTGAGAGGCAAGAAGAAATTGATCCCCATCAGTAACATTAGAGTTCGCTGCTTTATGAGTAGGTTTCTGGCTCAATGGACCTCCATACAACAATGACACTCTATGAGTCTGAAATGGGGTTGACCTGTCTAATATATTCAATGCCCTCGTCAAGTTTGTTCCCATTATGCAAGGTTTCAATATATCAGAATAAATGGCATGACTGGAACGGTTGTCTGTGGGTATTACACCAACAGATTGATTTGTAAACCCGAGCATCTTTATCTCTTGTAGTGCATTGGAACTGTCATACTTATACTTGTCAAATGTCTTAGTCATCCATGATTGCACAGTATCTTCTAGTGATACATCACTCTTTGATTGAGACTTGATTAGTCTATACACAATGTCTCCATCAGAGGAAGATCGTTTAAACTTTTTTCGTTTGAATACAGGTGACCTCATACTGCTCCTCATACTGCATTCTTGACACTTCGTAGAAAACGAGCTTTCTCTGGATTCTGATGTAATTGAATTCTTGCTTTTGCTGATTAGCTGATCTGCTTCGTTCCCTTCAGGTGCATTTTGGAGAACTTGTTCAAACTGCTGCATAAGAATCCTCGCGTGTGCATATAGCTCTTCCCTGTCTTCATCCTGCTCGTTTCGGGGGGAGTCTATTTCTTTAGATACATGATCTATAACTCTGGCATCTAGACTTGAGTCATCTTTCACTTGAGCCCTTAGCATCTGCCAAAACTTTATACGACTTTCCGGATTCCTTGAACTTACATCATCTACACGAACAAGGCGCCTTAAAGTACAAGATGCCGACCTTAAAACAACCTCAATCCAGCCCTGGTATAGCGAAGAGCTTGAACCAATTCTGAGCGTCAATAGAGCGTCCCCGCATTTCCAAGCTGACACACCATCTACTGCTTCAAACGTGTAATTTAGGATGCCCATCATTTTCCGTGCAAGCTGGTTGTGAACGATTGAGGGCTCACGGTTGGTAGCAGCAGTCTGTTGGCAGTTAAGTCGTTTGTGCAAAATTTTACAGCGAAGGACGTCTAGAAGAAGTGGATGTATACGACTGTTATTTACTGAGCTCAGAGTAAGGAAGAAGACAAGGTTTTCTTCTGTAGACATCAAATCTATTATTTCCGCACCCATGAAAAAGATGATTACTTGCAAATACCATGGGACTAGCGCGTTGAGTTTCAGACATACAAGGAGTATATGTTGGCGTAGGGTTTGGGTACTCTGAAATGCTGAGCAGCAGAAACATGATCTTGTCACAGATATTAAAGGAAACAAAATCGATCCTTGCCAGCAGTCTTGGTGTTCCAACAGCTGACACATATGTTGAATCAGAGGAGTTATGGTGTCAGTCAATGCTTTTGCTTCAAAGAGTTCTGGTTGGCCGTATTTCTTAGATGTCTTTCCCAATGACGTGAGCAATGCAACTATACCATGACATGCATTCTTCACGACATCAGGATTATCGACATGTTGAATAACAAGTTTCACAAGTTCTTCAGTGACTTGGATTGTAAATCTTGCCGGTACGTTAATCTTCGATTTCTTTGACAAGAAAATATTGCTGAGAATTGTAGACAGTACACAAACTGCTTCGCTTCTTGAGACAGACTCCTCTATGCCTTCAGCTTCGACTTCAAGCCAGTTTCTATCTTCTGCGGGGTTAGGCATTGATAAACCATGAGAGAGAAACGTTGAGATGATTTTGTAACAAACCAATCTAATGATTGATGACAAATTCTGGGCATCTTGAACTTCCTCCTTATGTGTCTTGTGTATGCACAACGTGTTTTTGATTACAGCTGCAACTGGTTCTATGTCAACAATAGTCTGAGCACTGAGTAGGCTGGCTTGTCTTCTCAATTTCCTATCTATGTGTGCTTCTTTTTCTTTTGGTGGCTTGTCCATATGTTGTGATTGGCCTTGTTTGATGTAAACAAATGGTGCAATATCAGCACCACCATCTCTAACTGAGCTTTCTTCCTCCAATACCATGGGCAGACTTTGGTTTATATCCAATATCAGCTGGTCACAATCAATCAACCCATCACTGCCGATCAAAGACAGGATCACATCAGGAATGCTAGATGTTACTTTATCTCGAGCTTCGAAAGCTCCTTGTCCGTTTCTTGTACAGCTTATTCTTCCAATAGGGATAAGAGCTGACAGACACAAGATTGAGTTTGTTTGCGTTGGTTTGACGTTCTGTTTTGGGGAATAATGAGTCACTATTCCACATAAAGTATTGAGTATTTGGGGCACTGTGCCATGTGTATGTGGAAGGTCCTTGAAGGGAGCATGCAAACAAAACTCCAGTTGCCTAATAGCTTCAAGTTTCAATTGAAATACTTCTGAATCAGCCAGATCCGGGGGATTTAACCTATTCCATGATGCAATGTGGGGTTTTGTAGCGACATCATTCAGAATACCAATGAAGTAGGCCCGTTTCTCTCCGTCTCCTGACCTACTCTTAAATAAATGGCCAATTACTCGCACTGCGAATTTGAGCAGTAAGAATTCGGCTTCCACAAAATAGACTGGTTCCACTGCATCAACCCCACGGCGACAAAGAGGTACATATGTTGTGGACATCGATTGGACGTCTTGAACCTGATACTCCGGCGCTAGAATTGACAGCAGTAGTGGTAATAGAAGCTTGTTGATCAGTTCTAAGTGAAGATCTCTCAAGTTCCTATTCAAAGAAAAGATTGTAAATCTAATGGAAATAAGAATCGAATACATCAAGATAGATACACATACCTTGTTAGCGTGAAAAGCGACAGCCTGGGAAAGGACGATCCACTGAGGCCAGTCCCAGCAGTCACTGCTGAGATTGATGTAGCAACACTTGATGTATCCGTCATGACATGCTGATGACTGTGCCCGTGATCGTTTAGAAGAGACTGCAATGCCTCTAACCTGACAAGAGGAGAGTGAACAAAGCCTCCGGGATATGAACAACAGTCACCTATACCATCTTCGTATTTGGCGAATGCCTCGGAAATGAATTCTTTGGCATGATTGATCCATTTACCATCTCGACAAGGGAGAATAGTTCCTAACAAACAAGACCATGATTTGATTGCAGCTAGACCCAATCCTTCTGCTTCTTCTGCCTCAAGTCGAGGCACACATCTTCGGAGCAGGTATATATGAAAGGCGTTTCTTCAAATATCCCACTGAAATGTCAGTGCTTCCTTCTTATACATGAGAATACTAATATTGAGAAGCTTCAGCAACTTACCGTGCATCTTCGTCGACGATCGGGTGAATCCCATTGTACATCTCAGGAACCTTTGTGAGGAAGCACTGTATTTGAGTGAACAAAGCATTTATCTCTTCCAAGAGCTCCTTGATATTTTCCCCTAATATGTCAGCCAACCAAGGAGAGAGTCCAATGTCTAATGTGTTAATGAACGACTCCCACTCTGTTGGGTGAAGATCTCCAGTACCGTACACCTACTCATAACGAATGCAGTGTCAACAGATGCGTTACAATAAGCAAATACATGGCATCGTAGCTCTCACCATTTCACTATCTACTAGTCTCCTCAGAGCTAGCACTATTTCGAGTGCCAAAGAAATCGATAGGTGATTATGCGCAGTGGTGGCACTAATACTTAGTTCTTTCCCAAATAGATCAATAACATACTCCCAAAAGGACCTAATGAAAGAAATCATTTGAGACAAAGACTATCTGAACGGCGATGAAAATATTCCCATTGACTCACCTTAACAATGTAATTCCTTTGACAGAAGGAGGATCACCTGTTACGTGATTCAGCAAGGTAAAAAGTGATTTAGAATTTCATGCATACGTGACAAAAGTGGTCACTCAAGTCTTTCTGCTTACCCCAAAGAGCTGCAGATAGAGCTCGGACAGCAGAAATGGCAGTTTCATCCGCCCTAATTCCTGCGTTAGCGGCATCTCGATTCTCTGAAACTCCTGTAGTATCTATTAGATTCAACAGACTGTCACATGTTGGACAGCAAGTAGATTCGGTAGACAAAAGAATCCACAGTAGCTCAGCACTGTTTGAAGCTACAAAGGTTCGCTGGACGGCTCTCTCCTCTTCTAGAGTTGTACTATTTGAATTACCTGCCGTGTCATTTGTCATGGGAGATGATATTGTCTTTTCTGAATAACATAGAAGTCTACACACAGATGAAACGAGCATATCAATCGAAACTAGGGGTAAAACATCACGTGATGCAAGGTTTCGCAGCAGAGCAAGAGCTTCTGCCGCAGCTGATTCTCTAATCAGCTGCTCGGACGCGAATTCTTCGTCCGACATCAGAATTTCATCTCCCGAATCGTCGTTATTTAGCCTCAGACCGTCCAAAGCAATATGTACAAGAATTGAGCATATCGTATTTCCAACTTCGGATGGCGGTGGACACCATCCAGAGCTTACAAGATCAGATATGTCACGAAGGACGCGCTTCAATCGTCGAATGAAGCAGTTGCAATGCAGATGAGACGAATTTTTAACAGAGGGTTAGGGTTAGGGTTCGTGATCATTACTCACCAGCGTATACAACCAATCCTTTATAGAAAGATTCACAACCTCCATCCAGTAAGAAAATTTGTTCTGTGCGCTATCTACTTGCTCGCCTGTCATTGTGTCAGAGTTGTCATTTGACCGAACTGGGCTTGATGAACTTTGATGACTTGAACTTGGCAAGATTATTTCAGATGGAGGGGTATTTGGCACTTTTACCTGTGTTTCCGGGTCATCAGACGAAGCCTGGGCTACTGATACTTGTTCGTAGTGGTAAGGTACTAGATCGAAGTTGCGAGGCATAGGCCACCCAACAGCACAGCAAGTTAACCAAGAGCAAATCATTGTCGCCATAGGAATATGAGTTCTAGGGATTGACCATTCGTTGTCATATTCCTGTGCGTCGTTTGCGTCTTGGTTTGGTATGGGTGCGCAAAACAATGCGTATGTCATGTCCCTGTGATAAAAAAAAGTACAGTGGAGATAAGAAGAAAATAAGAGCCTGATGCGATACTTGGCTATCATAAAACTCAACCGATGCCTTTACTCACCGCTGAGCATCGCCGAGACGCTTTAATCGCCTAATCCAACGACGCTGCTCATTTATATTACTCAGAATTGTAGACTGCATCTGCTGTTGTGTTTGATCTTCTTTCCATACAATTTTTGATTGTGCTTCTAGTAGTGTCGGTGTGCAATCTGTCACTGATGCGGCGAATCTAATCATAGCCGCAGGCAGTACCTCTGGAATAACTACGCGAAATGTGTCCAATATAGTTGACATCATCAGATCTGTAACGGGTCTTGACCGTTCAGAGAAATGAGATGATTGGGGGTTCGACACGAATGAATACGAACCTAAGCTGCTTCCCCCTTCAGTGTAATCGTCAAAATCCACTTGATTCCTTTGCAGGGTAGAGCCATACATAGATCTAAGCTCGGCTTCGTGATTAAGTTGTCGACGCATTTGCAGTTGATACCGCCATCCTGGAGAAACAGCAGCATGAGCGAGTGCTGCTGATGCACGTAATGATTCCTCCCAGACCTCCCACGCCGTTTGCTCGGTGAGTTCCCATTCAAGAGAGTCCGGTTCTTCACCTTCACGTGCATAATCACGTTCTGACCTCATCGAATCGAAATTTGCATGGAATCGTAACGCAGCTCCTTGAAGACTTAAGAATGTTTCAGAGGGGTCATATGAAAACGTCATAAGTTGATCATTGTCCCCATTAGCGCGTTGCTGCCTTAACTCCCAGTCGGTCACAACGGCAAGCCGCAAGAGCTAAAGTGAAGCAATGTTAGAGTTGTTTGTATATATTTTAAGATCTTCCCTCAAAAGACACTGAGAATGACTGAGAAACTCACCTGTATTGCCAAAGAGCCCGATCTAAAATCTCCAGTAGCGCACTGCCACATTTTTTCAGTTGCTTCTTCGACAGTTGGCACCATATCCCCTTGTTCCATATTTTTTTCTTCATGAGCTAGTCTTGATGCATTTTGATGCTCTGGTTGCGATAAACCATGCATTCCTTCGTGTCCAATCTGTTCCTGTACAGTATGTCCGTAATGCTGTTGCATTTGTTCTTGTCCAATCTGTCCGAATTCTTGTAGCATTTCGTTATGCTCAAATTGCCCAGCGGAGTATTGCTGATGCATTTGAGTCGGCACAATCCCACTCTCTTGCACAACAACATGATTCCCTGCAATTGGTTCGACTTCATATGCCTGACCCTGGTAGTGATGTTGCCCGTAATTTTCATTGCCATCGCGTGATGAATATAGATCATGATGGGATGTGCGACTCTGGCCTCCATAAGACTTTAAAGGGGGATTCCTAGCCGGCTCATTGAGATTTAGGGGAGGATCAGCAGATCCATTTGTCGACGATGATGCCTGCAATCGATCCACCTGACCATGTTGAATTTGTTGCTGCCTAAACTTCTGCTCTTTTCGGTGCTTGAGCTGTTGTTGCTGTTTCTGCTCAGCTAGATTCTTCCTTGTGTTTTTCTTTTCGCTGGCACTGCGGAAGAAGGCACGTCGTGGCATGGTGAATGGTGAAGGTGGTGTGTGGGGTGGTCGGGTGGTGTGTGGGGTGATGTGTGGGGTGATGTGGGTGGTGTGTGGTGAGAGGTGGTGAGGAGTGGGCGGAGGCGGGGCGGGGGGGGGCGCGCCTATTGCCTATTGCCTATTGCCTTTGTGTGAAACGCGAACGAACAAACAACAAACAGAAGAGCCCAAAAAGAAATGGGCAACCCAAGCAACTGTACCCTGAATAAACTGACTTGACTTTCAGTCTCACCATCATGGCCTCACAGACTCGAACACAACCAAACACATCCAATAAAACCTTGAATAGAAAGGATGTCGGAGCATAAAGATAGTTTCGTGACAACTGCGGAAGTGGACACAGCACCGCTTGATGACGTCCCAGTTGTGAGCGGGGCGGATGAGCTTCGAACCTCGCCAACAGCTTCTCTCGAAACTTCAAAGCTAAGGGCACAGCTACAACAAGCAGCACAAATCATCAAGTCTTTGTTTGGCAATGTTGTTGAAGTTGTAGGAGTTTTCTCATGCTCGGTAGCCAGGCAATCTGGACGAATGTATGTGTCAACTGAGGGACTGTTCTTCTATAGCAATCTGTTTGGGTTTGAGAAAAAGATATGCGTCAGATATGAAGACGCCGTCGAATTGACAACATACAGGTCGACCAGTGTGTATGTAAGAACTTCGAATGGTGATGAGCATGGTAAGCTGTATGCTTCTTCACTATCTATTCTTCGCTTGTGTTTATAAATGCATTGACGCAACTAATGCATCTAACATAATGTGTTTACTGTTATAAAAGTCATCAAGTCGTTTCAGGACAGAGATTTAGTTTACAATCTTATTTCGAGGTATTGCCCGTGTATTAAGATTGATCCTATTGATGACATACTTCCTGAATCTAAAGAAGTAGAAACTCGTGACTTGTGTCAGATAGAAAAATGAGTGATTTAAGGGCAACAAGTGATAATTCTATCTCTGGTACAGATAGTGAGTCAGAAAGCAACAGTATTGTTCAGAGCGAGCTTCCTGAGATGGATAAGTTAACAATTTGGGAAGCAATCAAAAGATTGTCTAATGATTGGGACTCATCTGTGACGGTAAGGTCTCAGATTTTTCACTGACATATTCGTACCAACCACTGTCTAATTCCCAGACTTGCTTGCTTTCTCAAGAATATGAAACTACCATTATGCAAAATAAGCGATTTTTTCGACCTCTTCCTAGCGGATAATGCACCGCACTCATTGTGTACTTTTCATCAGAAAATAATGGGAGACAAGAATGTAGAAATTGGTGTTTGGTGTAGAGATGATGCAAACGAGAGTGCAGCGAATTCTGATGAATCATTCTCTCGTACTGTGCGTTTTGAACACAGATCCAAAGTGTCTGTGGCACAGGTAAAAAGGGACCAAACTTATCGCTCTTACGGAAAGAATTCTTGTATGAAAAATGTAACAAACTTATCTGGAGTCCCACAAGCGGAAACATTCTTCGTAGAAGACTTTTGGATTATGGAACAATGTGATGGTGGCATCGTTCTCGATGTCAAATATAGGATCACCTTTTCCAAGAATACATTTCTCAAATCCATAATTGAAAGCCGGGCAAGGTGAGAGTAAAGATGTGGTGCATTAGGCCGCTCGTTCCCGAATTTCAATCATAAGAATTCATTCGCTAACCGATCACACAGGTCTGAGCTACTTGAGTGGTACGGTAAATATACATCCTTTCTTAAAGATGCAATCGCAGGAGTAAATAACACTGCAGCAGCTGTCGATGAAAGTCCAGTTTCGATCGATACTCCTTGCGACTCGCACATCAATTTGTATGGTCAACCAATACGATTATTCCTTTTGTTTTGCTTAGTTACGTCAGCGTTGTACTTGTATATCTTACGATTGAAAGTAGTTGAGCTAGAAAAGCTATTGATAAACATGCAGTCAAGAATGTTGGACATAGAAAATCAGTGCTTACTTGGAACGGAAGTATAGAAAATACAAAGGTAAACCTCTAATATCAATTAACATAATTAACATCTCTTACTGCATGAAGCAACAGTGGAAACAACAAATTTACGACTTGAGCAGCTCCCAGTGGACTTCCCGGCAAGTTAATAATGATTGATTTGCCACAAATGCCAGAAGTAGCGCGAGAAAGGGTGGCGAGAGGCTGTTTTGATGTCAGCTCAATGCCAGCCCAAACCATGAGTCCATGACACTCTTTATCCAATATGGATCGGGTGGCTTCTGGAGTAACATCACGTTTTGCAAAGCCAGTGCCGCCAGTGGTAAAAATGATATCATATGATGCGCTAGAATTTTGCAATTTGCCCGACCATTCCAACAACACCCTTTTGATCTCATCAAACTCATCTGGAACTATTGTATTTTCAACGTGTGAGAGAGTTACTTTTTTGTCTCCGTGCGTTATGTTCAACTCATCAATTCGATCTACTATAGCTGCATTGACAGCAGGACCTGATAAATCTCCACTGTCATATGCATTTGCTGCTGCTCTATCACTCACTGTCAGTATCGCAATCTTTAGCTCGATATTTCCCGAAGGTGGTTGTATATCAATATTCTGCTTCGTAGCATTGCTCGATCTAGAAATGTTATCTATATCTTCACAGCATACATTCGAAAGTAGAGAGTTTTGCTTACTAGTCCGTGATTGCATGCAGGCAGTATGTTCTTTTAGCCCACCTGATAAAACATCTGCCTTATGGGGTGATGAGACAAGACGAGGTGTCAATAGTTCTTTGCTGTGTTTAGCGTGAAAGTCCTTACTTGCATTGAAGCGCTCCCTATGACATAATAAAGATGTCCGTTAAATAAACCATATTCATATGTTCAGACAAAACGATAGCTAATATGAAAGAAATACGATTCACCTACATTTGCTCGTCTGTTGCCTTCTTCTGATATCGTTGCTTCCACTCTGGATAACCGCAGCCGTATACGACACGCGCCGCCTCGTCATAATCATATCCATCTAATATTTTCACGACAGAATATATTTGGTCATAAAAGCACGATGATAAATCACTGCGTTTTACTTCTTCGGAAATGATCCTTGCTTGAATGACGAGCCACTTTGACGATAAATAAGGTATGTCAGTTTTTGTCGGGGGCTGACACATAGTTAAATGCATCACATGGTTGATACGATACCTTCGCTAGGCAATTTCTGCAAAAGCCACTTAGACCCATCAAATCAATGTTTTGGACTTCATCACTGCGTTTCTGGAGATGTTCGCAAAGACTACGAAATGCACCAGATTGCAATCGAATCAAAACATCATTGGGTAAAACAGTAAGAAAATCTGTGTCAGTGGTTTTCGTCTTCAGCATATCTTCGTCGTGAGGCGCATGAATTGGCGTGCTCGCCTTATAGAGACGGCTTTAAACGAGTGCAATACAGAGTGAGAATAGAAAGTTGAATTATTAGGGGCATATTGATATGTTGTTTCTCACAGTTGTTCCTCCGTTGCCTTGGTTTGATGGTTTTTCTTCCAATCTGGGTACGAGCATCCGTACACTTCTTGTGCTGCTTGATCATACCCAAATGAATCCAACGTTTTGACTGTGATTTCGTCGCTAGAAAAGGAGAGGTATGGTGAATGCCCTGATCTAAGTGCATCTGACAGTCTTCGTGCTTCGAGTACCATCCACTGCCAACAAGTAAATTAGATGAGCTTGGCATTGTTGCTAGGTCAATACAAAGATTACCACATTACATGAATATCACCTTTGCCAAACAATTTCGACAGAATCCTCCCACAGTCATGAGGTCGATATTTTGCACTTGATTGCTCCGTTCTCTGAGATGTTGACAGAGCTCTCTAAAAGCTCCGGCTTCCATTCGTTCCATAATTTGAGGAGGAGGTGATGCGTCATCTGAACCCTGCATCGTTACTGGCGGCAGTTCAAATGTGAGTTGGTGGGGATGCAGGTGATTTGTGATCTGTGATTTGGAATTGGGTTGATGGGTCAATATGATGGGTTATGGTTATGGATGTTGGATGTGGGAAGTGGGAAAACGCGAAACCGCGAAGGAATGAGGCGGTAAGCGGTAAACCTACCTCGGTGGAACTGTATTTAGTTTAGGCTATCATCTAGGTAGATAGAATGTTGGATCCTGTTGGATCCTGAACAAAACAATAGGGCAACATCCCAATCACAAGAGTGAAACCAATTAAGTATCTCGTTCACAATTGGTTTCACACTTACTGGGTGCTCTTGGTTGCGGCTGCGGCTCTCGTCATTTCTACAATAACATCCTTAACTTCCTTCCTGTCTGTGATCCTCCTCGGGAAAGGTAGCCTGATCTTAAATTGTTGTGGTTGGTCACTAGCCCTGGGTGTTCGAGTACATTTCACATACATTCCCAAACTATCAACACTAGTAATCACTGCCTCCGAAACATCAAGACCGGGAATGGCATGCGCCACCATTGCAATAGTGGATTCCATATGATCGTCATTCATGTGGTTTGCAATGGCTGGTCCAAATGCTGATACGGGATCTGGTTTTGCTTCTGCATATTCTTCTGGGGTGATACTACCAGCTCTGGCGAATCCACCTACAAAACGAATGTCCATAATTTCATCCATTCTGAACCAATTAAAATCTCCGAAGTCAACCCAAAAAGCACCTGGGTGTTTGGCAAGATAGACAGCTTTCATAGCATCCTTTTCTTCTTTTGGAACTAATGTCACTTTTCCCATCAGGTTGACCCTTCCATCTGCTGCTCCTTTGAACTCTTTTGATGCAATCGTTAAACTGCATTTCGGATCAGCCAAAAGATCTTGTGTGTGCGTAGACATTCCACTGAAAATGAAGACAGGACGTCCAAGTTCATCTGGAGCAAACCCAACTACACTACCGCCAGGAAATCCTGGGTTGGCCTTAGAGTTGGTGGACATAACGGCAAATCCATGATTGTACTGGACGAGCGTCCTCACGTCGGTTGGAAATCCGAGCTTTGGCGCATTCTGCTGATGTTCCGCCAATGCATTTTGGATCTTCAATTCTTCTGGGTCCATATCCACATTGCCCCCGCTACGAACATCATGTTTTGGTGCGTTGAACAAACGCGTCTGCGAAGTGGCTGCAGATGCAGTTCTCGCGACGGAAAGAGTTGCTGCCGAGAAGGCATGGGTGTTCCGTGTAAGAAGTAAAAGGGCAAAAGTTTTCTTAATCATGGTTTGGGAAGAGCTTGCTATCTACTGGTTTGCGATTTCCTCTGAACGCCTTCCGACTTCCGATCTCTTCCAATTCTGTCATGTCTCCTTGTGTCTCCCTCTGAATCATCCAAATCTTACCTCTATGACTCAAGATAAACAATAGAAATAATTAGTAGAGAACAATTCATTTGAGTATTAAATGTATCATAGTCATAGGTACCTCATCTCCTCTCCATCCCCCCCCGTCCCGCGCCCTATCCGCCCTCGCCTTCTTCATCATTAACCTTCAACCTTCATACTACACCGATCACCGTCCCCGTCCGCAACCAACAATGCCAACCCGTTCTCCGTTTACCATTATCTTGTCAGTCACAGCTCTGCTCAGAGTGGAATCTGGATATGCACCTGATAAAGCTCCTGAGCTGCCTGAAGGTGTAAGGCACTAGTTGGTTAATCGTTATACATGTTGCACTTATTGTCATATTGCATGAATTGTTCTTGTGCGAGTTATACAAGGAGACGAATGATTGTCTTAACTTTATCCGTTTTCTTTGTGCCGCGTGGTGAATTCAGTTCTGTCCTAAGGAGACTGGTACTGTAACAGCGACAACAGGAGAATGTATGGTGAGTTACTTTTAACTCTGTTCTCTTTAGTTGGTAAATGCATTGGTCTAAAATACGGTAATTTGGCATCAAATCAATCAAACAAAACAAAACTTATTCAACCAATAACCTACACGAAGTGCAATTGGCAGCATAAAGATGGCTGCGTGGGAAGCAAGTGCCAATATGAAATGGGGCTCAGTTGGTATCACTATTCATGTACTGATTGCAAATGTGTAAATGAACCGTGAGAAGAAGGCGGGAGACATAAGGCCATTAAACTATCAAAAACAGCCGTGATGAAATAACTTGTAGAAAATTAATTTCAATAATGACATGGTCGAATTGAATTATAATTGCAAACCAAATGAGTTCTAAGTATCGTTGAACCCTAACATCAGTAATACTTTTTGGTATTTATTTGAATTATGCCTCTGAATGAGTATTGAACAATGCTGCAGTACAGATATTACACACCCAAACTATTTTTCGCAATGAATGCCTTCGTAAACTTGCCGGTAAGAGCAGGAAAATCCAACCCTATTTCACTCTTGTCTGACCGTGTGATCAGCCCAAAAGATATCTTCCGTCTCTTAATTGATGGTTCCTGTTCGTCAGTTATGAATTTCAGCATGGGAGCACTTGACTGAGATTCAACTTTCTTTTTCATTGAAGGTGCGCGAGCTGTACTTCCTGGCTCCTCGCTTTGTATACTCAAAGACATTAAATTGCAATCTTTTGTTATAACAAGTAACTGGACAGCTAATCCGCTGGAAGAAACCATACTTAGTGATTGAACTTCTCCCTTGATCTCCCATTGAACATCTGCTTTGTCTAGACGAAGTAAATTTCCATCCTCACGGTTAACAACTGATATGACACTCCTCTTTCCATTGCTACTAGCTACAGAAGTGACGAAGAAGCCACCAGCACCTTTCGAGCCACCAAATCCAGGCAATGGGACAGCTGCAGAGAAAGTACCTTCAGTATCACCCAAGTCTTTCGCATTGAAAGTCCACTCGTCATTGCCAAGATAGCATTTTTTACTGCCGCCACCAAACGGAGATATAGTGCGAACTTGACTTTTAGTCAGAAGTAGTAGAGTATCGTCTGTTTTGTTCATGAAATGAGCCTGTCGAATATCTTCCTTTGATCGGCTGGCATCTGCAATCAAAGACGTCAGAAGGGTGGCATTTGAATGGTCCCATAATGTCACTACAGTACCGTAGCAAACTGAAAGCGCGGAGCTATCAGAAGAAAAGGATACAAGACGTTCGTATGATGATGGCAATTTTGAAGCAAGAAGATTTGAGAGGCCGGAAGGCGTTTTCACTTTGTATAGACATTTCCAAAGAACTTCCGTAGATGTATCATTTTTTGTCCAGACGCGAAAAGCATTCTCCTCCTGACTCAGTGTGCAGGCGATATTCCCACTGGGGGCTAAGTCAAGACCACAAATCGAACCTTCTCGACCGTGAGGTGCAGCCATTGAAGAGACAAGTTCGTAATTCATTAGTGAGTCGTTTTCGGGTTTTTGACGCGATGGTCTATGAGATGTTTTGCCACTTGATGCTCCTTTATAAACCCAGAATTTGATGCTTGTACAAACATTCATAGGAACGGAATTCTTATTAGGGGCGATGATGCTTGTGGATGACCCTACACTCAAATTTTCCGTCCAAACCATATCAGTTGTCACAAGATCTCTGCCATTTTTAGCAATCGCCATATGAGTCACTGATGGAGCCGGTATATGAGGATCCTTTGTCGCATCTCTGCGACTTACTCGATTGTAAGGGACAGCCTTTAAGAGAACAATTGCAGTTAGATATAGGTAGCCAATGTAGACAAGTATAAAAAAGAATTTGTACCTCAAGAACACCAACAACTGATTGAGAAGACGGATCAAACCAATGAATCATTCCAGGAGCTCCAGGTAAGTTTGATAACATGGGAAGATTTGTGATGGGGTCCTTCATCATTATGATAGAGCCCTTTGGCTCATCCTCCTGGTGCAGTGGCATAGATGCCAGGCCCTGTTCAACCCAAAACTCGTCATAGTTTGAACCACTATGACAGCGGATTGAATTATCCGCACAAGATGTGACAATTTTACCACTCTGGGGACAGCATGTGGCGTGGATGATAGCCCCTTGGCTAACTCGGGCTAAGAAATGAGTCGGTCGATGAAAATTTCTGTCCAGCTGCCAAGTTGCAAGCACACTCTCTTCACCTCCCGAAACGAGACTCTTCGCCATTGGAGATGAAAAGGCTCGGCTGCCAGATGCTGACAAGAAAGCTACTGCCATGACTGGATGTGAATGCCAGTGGACGGATCTCCTTATAATGGAAACGTGAGGATGTTGCAATTCTTCAATAATTTCCGACATCTCTCCTCCCTTATGTTCTCTCATTTTACCCTTGAAGGTGACAAGATAGTCCATTACACAGTCAAATACATCATCAAGAAGATCAATCCGACCGTCGGAACGTCCCAGGACTATATCTTTGACATCCGGTGAGATGGCAATAGACGAGAAGAGACGTGAATCAGGAGAAATATGTGCAAGATGCTGCTTTGTGTGTGATGAGAAATGAACGAGTGAAAGATATTCGTCGACATCATCCATGTGTGTATCATTGTTGGAATTGGCGCTCTCGTGGTACACAATCATCCCGAAAGATGAACACATGACCACAAACACATCACCTGCTCTACGAGATGCGTTGCTCCCTCCAGCAATATCCATGCTCGTTCCTGTACTCGCCATCGATTCACTTGGTCGATAGGCGGCAAGAAATCCAAAAATTGAGTCTCCCTCTTTCATGCATAGATGACGAGTTTGTGATCTGAACATTTGCTCCTTTGACATTTTCCCGTCAACAACCTTTACAGATGCAATCAGATTCAAGTGGATTGATTCGCTCTCTTTGTCCGTCCTGTCTTCAAAAGATGGGATGAGACATCTGGCTAGCCATGTATTGGGCTCTTTCTTCGATTCCCCCGGTTTGTCTTTTACAAGGGCGAATAACAGTGAGCCTCCCCTTGCATTGGCCAGCATTTCGGATACATATTCGTCGCATGATTCGGGAGATGCTAAATGAAGGACTTCCTTTTTAGTATCATCCTTTCCATTTGATGTAGAGCATTCCAATTGAAAGATACGACGAGGTTTTCTCTCATCATCAGAAGAGGTTCCCGCTAACTCTGAAATAGACGAGCAGTACTCCGCATGCGAAAGTGATAAGGATGAGACAGACCATTCCTGAACAGATCCATCATTGCAGCCTGCTAGAATGACCCATTCCCCTTCTCCCGATGAACCATCAGTAACATTGCCACGCTCTTGGTCGTTTTCCTCCGCACCATCTACTCTAGCAGCAGGCAGCCAGACCAATGATAGAGCACGAATCACATCAGTGTCGTTCTTGGGAACTAGGACACAAACTCTTCGCCCGTGATGCATACTCCTGACGACAATATTGCGCGGGTTCGGTACGAGCAAATGCTGCTGTTTGGACTGCTGTGATTTTCTCGATGAGCCGGATTTGAGGGGGGTGATGGTGGGAACGAGAGATGTATTCCCTTGTGGTTTGTCCGAAAGAGATGTGAATGGATGAAGCTGAGGAAGCATCGGGCCGTCGATATGACGGACTGTCAGTTTTTCAGACATGATGGTAGACGATGGTAAGCGGTAAGGTTGTGATGGGAGTTGTCACTGTTGATGAGAGCTTCGTGTACCACTTCTGTCCTTAGCTTGCTTGTGTGTTGTGTGGTTGGTTGTTGGTTGATAAAGAAAGCTTGATGGCTGATGGCTGGAGAGGGAGAGGAGAGGAGGGAGGGTGATTGCGGGATTGGCACTTTAGGAGGCAAAATCATTGACCCCTAACATGGCTCTATTACTGCTCTACACCCCCTACCTCCTAAAATTCAAATCATCTTTTCGCGCCCATTCTCCTCCGGCACATTTACGTCGGTCCATCGTCCATGCCGGGAAGACTTTAGACTGGTGTCCCAGCGGCAAGAGCTCCCGGCTCCCGGCGGCTGGCTATATCCTCCAGTAGATATGTCAATCAACGCAATAGCAGACTTCCTTTTTGTTTTCTTTTCATCATCAATGTTGAAAATGACATGTGCCTCCAGATGGAAAGGTGTCACGATCGCATCACGACACAGTCATAAATTATTGTCTCGTTACAGCCGTCCTACGTGCGCCTTTTCATCTACGCAAACGTCACAATCTACGGTCGATTTTCGAGTTCAAGCAAAGTACATATCTGAGACGAAATGGAGACAAGATGCACAATCTCACAGAGCGCGAATTGAATCTCTACTGTCACCTGGGTTGACAACACGAATAACCGATCAACCTAATAATTCGAAGATTGGACGAGCGTTAGACCCACTCCATCCTATTTACAACTTTTTAATTGAGTACTATGGAATCAAAGGATCGAAAGGTGTCAACAGATTGTTAAGATGGTGCCCCGATCCTTTTTATATTCACAACAAATCAGATGATGATGATGTAATTCACTTAAATGTGCCATTTTCTACTGACCAGGATGAAATGGAATTACTGCATTCCTCGAATTCAATTCTATCGGGGGTATTTTTAGAAAATGCATCAATTGACGATATTAACTCGGGAATATTGCATCTAAGAGGTGCTACTGTGATAGAGGATATCAACAGCAATAATACACGAGGGATTTTGTATAGTCCGCAAATATATTTAGGCAAGAAAGATGCTGAAATCTTGTTAAAGAAAAATGACTGTAACAATACGCCACGACTGCCGCACAAGGCTGCAACAGCATTTTTGTGGTACAGAACACTGCTCAGAAACACGCTGGAGTCGGATCCTATTTTGTACTGTCATGGTGAGATGTGATCGTCTATCCAAGTTGAATCTGAGAATCTATAATTGATCCGAACTTTCAACTGGTAACCTTAAAGGAATGCATGAATGGGCCATGCTCTATAGTCCAAACTCGTTATCACCGCCGCCGCCAAGTAGTAAATATCAATCACACCTTTCGTTGCGAGTACCGCAACAAACGATAAACGAACAAGTTGAACGGAAAGGTGTGCGTTGTACACATATTGACGGTAAGACTGGATTAATGTACTACTTCTGAGTGATACATGTTAATGACAATAAATAATGTCTTGCTTGAGTTTAGCGCTGCGCTTCTTTGCACCAGAAGCAAGAAAATGGAATTGGTACGGAAGTTTGGATGATTTGAGTTCAGATGAAAGATGCGTTGGTGTTCAGGCTAAAAACAATGTTGAAAAGCTTCTAGAATCAAGTTCAAAGCATGAAGATCGTGCATTAACACCACATCTTACAAACACTATTCTTTCGAGAACAGATCAGTTACATTTAGAGCAAAAGGCATGTCTTCATGCAAATATGGATCTATTTAAGATTGCATGGCGACTACAACCGTTCATTTCATCTAAACTGATTGTTGGATCGTTAAAAGCGTCACTACAAGCTCGCACCCTAGACGTAGAAGCGAGTCCTTATGACGTTGGGAATTACGTTGGTCTTGATTGGAGCCATGCCGATGAAGATCATGTAAATGAGGATGGCATAAAGACAATGCAATTGGGTGCCATTAAAATAGAAACAGAAAATGGTCGAAAAGAATATCAACAGAGACAGATTCAAGTCATGAAGAGAGGAGAGCTTGTGCGAACAAAATTGCTCTTGGCATACAATGACTTTCTAAGAGGCGTGTTTGGCATTGACGAAGTAGAAACAGGCCAGTTCTATAGTGCAGAGAGAGGCAAAATAGTAGCAACAAAAGTAAAGAGTGCAGTATGATTATACTAAGTAATGATCATGACATGTTCTTGATGTGGCTGGGGATGGAAAAAGAAGAGAGTATCGTAAGCCTGAAATTTTGAAATCAGATGGCGCAACTGTCATCATTTCTTATAATATAACAGTATGATGCAAGAGGGTCAGAGCCCTTATTTACTCATACTAGCCTCCGCTGCGCGCTCCGGCTAGCCCTTCGGGATCCCATAATATTAGCGTAAGCATACATCTAATACTTATAAGGCTAAGGTCATTTGGGAGAGAGTTCGACAAAATTTCAAAGTCTCGACAAAATAAAAAAAAAGNTCGCCGAAATTGACCTCCCAAATTCGTCGGTCGCTCCGGCGGTTGGGCCGTTGGAGGGGAGTTCGGAGGAGAGTGATTCGCGCGTTGAAAGGAGTTGGAGGGCGAAAGACAGGGCTTCCCACAGAAAGTGTAGGATTTATCAAGTCGAAAGTTAAGATTCCATCGGTTCAAATAAAGACCCGTTCGGGGGATACTCTGACCCTCTTTGGGGGTCATGTAATGGGTCATTTTAAGAGGTCATAACAGGTCATAACACGTCATAACAGATGGGAGTATAAATTTCGTGCCAGATGTTGGAAATGGGATTCCTGCAGAATAGGGCTAAAATAACCAAGAGATGAAAAATAACAGCCAGCAAGGTGGCCGCAAAAATTGCCATGATGCAAATTTTGTCACACTGAATAAAGTATTTTTGACATACATTATTGAATACATGAAATAAATGGAATTGGAATACTGTTTGTTTTGCCATTTATTTTGCATAAAACAATAATGACAGGTCCAGGGTTCGGAGTGGTGCCATTTTCAAGAGTGTTAGGTTTTGTATTATCTAATTGGAAGTTTTAGTTTATAAATGGGATGTGCCAGAAGCAGAATAAGAGGAAATAAAAATAAGCCAGAAGTCAACATAAGTGCTTAAAATAATATCACAAAGACATTACCAGAGGTTATTAAACGTGACAAAAGTAATCGGATTATTATTCTTCAGTTTTGCATAAAACTAAAACACTGACACTGACAAGAAAATATAAGTAATGATTTATTTATGCTGTGGTTTGGTTCAAGTTCAAGGGGGTCAGTGTTTCTAGCAAACAATGACAAGGTAAAAATAATTTCACTGTGGTCAATTTTTGACAAACAGAAGAGATTTGCCTGCAATTATTACTGCACGCTCTTGGCACGCACGGGCGCTAGCCAGGCGCAGCCTGCTAGTAAGTATTAGATTATCCCCTACTGAAATTTCACATTAGATCAAATTAGATAGGGGATAATGCTACCGCTGAAGGCGTGAAGGACGTTGACATTGTGAGAATGTGAAGGGACCATATCGCGTGTGGTCAGCTCGTGTCAACTACCCACACCAATTTCAGTGAAAATGGTGCCTGGGCGTTGGCGGTATTGCCGTCTGCCTGTCATACGCGTTGCTGCCGTCTATCTGCTCGCATTGTGATGAATGTGTGAGTGATTCAAAAACGGCGCATATCGTGTCAACTCTTGTCAACTATCCGTCCCTTTCCATTTTCAATGAAATTGGAAATGGGTGTCAGGCGTTGGCGGTATTGTCGTCTGCCTGTATCGCGTTATTGTCGTTTATCTGCCTTCATTGTGATGAATGTGAGTGATTCAAAAATACTCAGGCATTGCTTGATCACGAATACTACTGTATTACAGGGATATTCAGAGTGGCCTTTCACTAATTGGTTTGACATCATGACTCGCAGGAATGGCAACAAGATGGATTAGCAAATTGCTCAATTCGTAGATGATGGAGAAAGAGGCAGATTCGATTCATAAATCGCATCGGAGAACAATTCTCAATTCACCATCAATAGTTAGAAGCACTTGCATTATTCTACGATGAAATCCATTGCAAGCACCATCTCCATTCTACTGTTGTTGTTTTCCAACGCCGTGATGGCAACGAAGAACGCACCTCTCCGCGGGGTTGAAGCAAGCATCGAGGGTGCCAAGCATCATGAGATTGAGAATTTGAACCCCGAGCTTGAGGAGCATTTGAATCTCGCCGAAGAAGAAAAGGAATCTGGTGTTGCACGAAACTTGGACGGTGCTGCCGGCTGTAACAAGGATTGTGGTAGTGGCCGCTACCGTTTCAAGTCGTGCTCTCAGCAGGACAATGGAAAGTGGAAGTGTCAACAGAAGAGGACTGAATGGTCGGGTGGAAACTGCAACTGGAGCAGTACCAGTACTTTCTATTGGATTTGCAACAAGTGTTCAGGATTGAAAAGTGATGGTGGAGCCCGTTGCTGCAAGAATTGCGACAGGCACGATGCTTAAGAGATAGTCGAGGAAAGAAATTTGACTTGGGATAGTAGTATAATGGTTAGCAAAAATAATACTCTGACACAACCCAGTATTAGCATCGTTTACTTGAGTTGCAGAGTATGATGAAGAGTTTCAAAATAACCTAGATGTACCACTGCAAAGAGAAACATTATGCTATGGCTACTTCTAGGCAACAGAGAAAAAATTGGATTCCTAACCAAATAATGTTTGCTAAAGTCAAACTTTACTTCATGAGTTGCCTCTAAAACTAAGCTAGGTATTTTTTATCTTCAATCTTTGTCCTCTCTGGCAAATGTATAACCAATGATATCATAATCATTGTCATCTTTGGCAAATTTGTAACCAATAATAAACAAGTTGTTCAAAGATTTAACCAGAAGGTAATGCAACATATATAAACTCATAACAGCTCATAACTCATCTCGAGACAGACCCAAAGTGGAACTCTCCCTAGGAAAAGTTCGAACAAACCAAATCGTTGCAACATTGTTGTAATCTCTATTCAACACATACACCAAGCCGGAGAGAAGGCATGTAAACATTATCACTTTGATAATTGCATATATTGATATGGAAGAGTCTTCATTCGTATCCTTATTATGGGTGTTTGTTTTGTATTCTTGTCTTTTGGTGGAGCGGTAAATGTGTTTGATTTGTTCTTCGGACAAGCCAGACAGTTTTTGTAGCTCTGTTATTTCACATGGAACCGTGTCTACTACAAAATCATCTTTTAATGATTCAACTTCTTCTTGTCCGTCGTATATTCCCAGTGGTTGTCCTGGTAATAAGCAACAAGAGATTAATTGTTACGGTAGTTGTGAAACATATCGCCATCACTATCACTACTCTGCACCGACATTGCGGATACGATGTAATGATTAGTTTGTGCTCACCACGATAAAAGACGAGCACAACAACTGTGGAAACCCCAGCGCACAAGCCGACGATGATGGAGCCCGAGACACCTTTAACGTCGATATTTTGTGATTCGCAGTAAGCAAGGAAGTGGTTGATTGTCGTGGAAATGGTTGAATGTAATGCAGCCGTCATCTGGAGAGATTGATAGCTGATAGCTGATAGCTGGGATAGCGTCTTCGCAGGTCTTCGCGTCATTTTTGAGAAAATCATACCTTTCCTTTGGTTCAACAGTCGGTGTCAGTTAGAGTAAATGTAGCTTATAATCTCATTAACAATATTCGACGTTAGAGGTATTTGCTCTTGGCTTTGGAAATACAATCTGCAAACTGCAAGCTGATACAAGCTGATATTCCGATTGTGAGGCTGTTCGTCAGCAAAAGAGATTGATTTTATTGGCAGAACCATATCATAATCCGAAGCTACTTCATTGACAACCATGAAATCCGTGTTCACCGCCGTTGCTCTTTTACTTGGCTCTATCACTTGTCCCTCGTCGGCATTTGCGCCGATGCCCACGTCAGTGACTGCATCACGGATGGTAAGATTGGCTAGATGCATACGTCTGCTGCGTTGCTTGCTGTTTCGTGTCTAACAAGTGTAAAACTCTGAATGCAAATATCATGCTATCATAGATGGCAGCCGAATCCGAAGTGTCCTTCGGAGAGCTCGATGGATCTTCTCTTCAAATCGGGGTGCTTCGGACACGTTGGAATGATGAGCATGTGTCCAATTTGGTAGATGGAATCAAGGTGAGTCTCACCTTCATATCCAACAACGTTACATTTTACATACTATTTTTTGCAACAATATTTATGTGCTGTTGATGTATTTATTGTTTAGTCTGGACTCAAAGAATGCAATGTAAAAGAGGACAACATCTTCATCAAAGAAGTTCCCGGTGCATATGAATTGCCATTTGCAGCTAAACTCTTGGCGATGTCTGGTACAGTTGATGCCATCATATGCTGCGGTGTATTAATCAAGGGGGAGACTCTTCACTTCGAATACATTTCAGATGCTGTCACTAAGGGGATTATGGATGTGAATCTCGGTACTATGACTCCTGTAGTTTATGGTGTTTTGAATTGCTTGAATGATGATCAGGTTAAGAAGAGAAGTTCCAATGAAAATGGAGGACACAATCATGGCGAGGATTGGGCGAAAACTGCTGTTGAAATGGCTGTGATGAGAAGGGAGGCGAGGGGTGGCAAGACTAAGAGTTTGAAAGAGTTGAAAGCGATGGGATTTGGAAGCAAGGATGCTGAGGCAAAGGAAGGCGAGGAGACTGAAAAAAAGGAGCGCATTTTCTTTTAGATATTCACTACTACTAAGATGAACATATGCTCTACAGCTACTATTGAAAATGAACGTAACAGTTATGGTTCCATCAATAGCCATCGATCATCTTGCTCAAGTAGGGTACAACCTCATCCATTGGTATCCTAACCTGCTCTGTGCTATCCCTATCCCTAATAGTCACACCGGCGTCATCTTCAATCGTTTCAAAATCAACCGTCACGCAAAACGGTACACCCACTTCATCTGCACGGCGGTACCTCCTCCCAATGGCCCCAGTTTGATCCCACTGAACATTCCATCTTTTGTTCAACGTTTCAAATAGCTCACGTGCTGCCTTGACTAGAGGCTCCTTATTTTTCACTAATGGTAAGACTGCCACCTTAACTGGAGCAATGCTAGGATGAAAGGAGAGGTAGTTGCGCTTTTCTCCATTGATTTCGTCTTCAGCATATGCCGAGCAAATAAGTGCTAAGACTAGACGATCGACGCCTAAACTCGGTTCAATGACGTGTGGGATGAATTTTTCTTTGGTTTCTTCGTCAAAATAATCAAGAACTAATCATGGTACATGCCAGGTATGAGTAAGAAGAAGTAGATGGACGGAAGTATTCTAAAATATAAGAAAAACTTTGTTACACTGAATGACACGCACCTTTCCCACTGCCCTCTGTGTGACTCCTCAAGTCAAAATCTCCTCTTGCGGCAATACCCATCAGCTCTTGTACCCCAAAAGGGAACTTAAAAGTAATATCTGTACAGGCCCTAGCATAATGCGCTAGCCCATCACCCTCATGCACGTCATACCCCATCAATTCCTCTTTCAAACCAACTTGTTCCAAAAAGGCTCTAGCGTCCTTAATCCATGTTTCGTGATAGGGTTGCCAAACTTCGTCTCCAGGAGGAATAAAGTACTCAATCTCCATTTGTTCAAACTCACGACTTCTGAAAATAAAGTTGCGTGGGGTAATTTCATTACGGAATGCTTTACCAATCTGGGCAATGCCGAACGGAAGCTTAAGGCGGCTAGAGCCTAGGACATTTTTGTAATTGATAAAGATACCCTGTGCCGTCTCTGGGCGTAGGTAGGCAACAGACGATCCATCTTGCATCGCGCCAACATTAGTTTGGAACATGAGGTTAAAATCACGAGGCATTGTCAAGGTTGGTTTGTTACTCCCAGGAGATGGAATTTGAGCCATCTCCTCTTCAGTAACCTGGGTAAGATCTTTGAATTGAAATGCTTTAATAGCCGACCCCTTCTTCTCCTTCTCTTTCAATAAGTTTTTCGCCTGTTTCGTGGCCTCTTTTACCATATCTTCGTCATTCCCCTCGAGAACACACACGAACCCAACACTTGTACCACACTCCTCCAACATAACTGGAGAGCAATACAACTGATCAGCTCTATATCTCAACTTAGTCTCCTTACAATCCACCATGGGGTCACTGAACCCATCTAAATGCCCGCTACTCTGCCAAGTCGTTGGGTTGTGAATGATACTACTGTCAATCCCCACAACATCTTCGCGATTATGCACAAAGTTCTTCCAGAATGCGTCTTTGACATTACGCTTTAGCTCAGCCCCTAATGGACCGTAGTCGAAAAATCCAGCGAAGCCATTGTAGATTTCAGAGGAGGGAAATATGATGCCACGACGTTTACAGAGGGAGACGATTTCTTCCATTTTTAGATTAGCGTAGGCTTGCTCGTTTTTTATGGGGCCTTTCTTTTCTTCGGTGTTGGCGGAAGAAGCAGCAGCGGCTTGTTCTGCGGTGGAGAAGGCAGTAACTATGCTTCGTCGTGATGATGTCACTGCCACTGATGTGTGACGAGAGATGCTGCCGAAGCCGAGTGCTCCATGAAATGTAAGAAACATGGTCATTGCGACGCTTTTGTTTATGATTGCCATAATCAAGTAGGTGACTTCTGCTGTTGCTGCGGCCGATCTTAGGGAGTGTTTCTAATGTGTATCTGCTGCCTGCGTTATTGACATTTACCGTGTAGCAGTAGCAGTCAGTATTGATGTGGAATGAAGGAGGATGTCGGTTTTTGTTGTCCCTGTTTTTGTGCGTCATCGGATAGTAGAGAGCCTGCAGTATGGTACCTAGAGGTGTACTTAAAAAATGTAAGTAGCAGAGATACCATACAGCATATCACCTCGCCTTCTTTTAATACCTTACATTCATCCCTTATGGACCTTGGCAACCTCTGTATTACTTATTCAATGTAATTCATTATAAAACTTTTACTTTATCTTAGCATGAGAATCAAAGAATAGTGATCAATTAATGAATGTATTTGTTTCATGAAATTCATGAGCTGTATTATTACCATGATGATGTTGTTGTTGTCAAATCGTTCTGTTGTCTACAATCAGATTCAATCCACCTTACAGCTCTTATCATGTCCGATGGTATTTATCTTGGCAGCACCAGTAGCTGAAGTTGTTGTCAAGTCGTTCTCTTCCTCTCCAATCATATCTAAAATCTTCTGCGCGCCACGTCCAATCATTTGCAAATACCATTCCAAGTATTTTTGTAAAGAATGTGATGTCTCGTCAACTTTTGAACCGTCATCAACGACAATTGAATGATCCCAATCTGGGTCTTCTCTTAAAGTAGAGTACTTACGAGTCCCTGACTTCTTTTCGGGATAGAGGCCATAACAGTTGTCCGGTTTTTCATTTTGTTGCAATGATTCTGTGCCCGATACATTCAGCATTGTAGGCTCCACTTCATTTTTGTGTTGATTGGATGATTGGAATAGACGCTCCATAGCTTCCTTTTGAATCTGTTGGTTTTTCTCTGCTTGCTTGATCAGCTGCTGCAACTTTTGCTTCTCTCGCAAAATTGCTTTCCTATCTTTGTTTTCCGTATCGTCATATTTATCATCCGATTCATCTGCAGTTGTTGCATGTAGCAAATCCAAAGCTTGATCAAGATCCAACTCAGCACTAATGTAATTACCCATCAACATTCGAACTTTACCCCTTCTAAAGTATGCTTTGGCAGATTGCTGCCCCGGTTCCAGTTCAATGGCATAGTTGCAAAACTTTTCCGCTTTGGAGAGCATGCCCAGTTTGAGAGCGCAGAGTGCTAGGTTCAGTAGAACTGGAAGTTTGATTTCTGTGTCGCATTGAAATTGCATAGAGGTGTCCCCTACATTTTCGTCTGTACTCGCATCGTATTCGTCTTTTGGAAGAGGTTCATTTGAAGAATCGATGGCAACCAGGCAAGTCAAGTAGACATCCATTGCCTCTTGATATTCACTCTTGGCGAAGAGACGGTTTCCTTCTTTTCTCTGGCAGGTTGCCCACTCAACCTTTTGCTGCGGTGTCAATGCGGCAGTCATTTCTGCCGCCTTTACAACGATGAAATAGTCAATTATTAGATCGCTGGATATAGTAACAAAAACGATCATATAGAGAACATTTCTTGATCAACGAACCTGCTTCATTTTGGTTTGGAAATTAGCCGCAGCCAATTCACGCTCTTCCGCTCGACGGTACGATCCATCGGGCATTTGCCGCTGCAATTCAAATCCACCGGACGGAGCTTCTTTTCCAATGGAATCGTTTATCGACGAATTCAAACGCTGTAAAAGATCAGATGTGGTGAAGAACATTTTCTTCTGCGGTTGAGATTTGCTTGGCGGTGTCATGGTTTTATTCTTGAGGTCGGCCACCTACATTCAGACATTCAGCTGGCCAGCTGAGTTTGAAGCTGTTTGCTGTTTGTTGAAGTCGCTTTGAAGAGGTTTGAAGATTGAGGGGTGTCTCTCAATAAAGGTACTGAAATATTTTGGTATTAGTATTACCTTTATATTTCATAATTAGAATGAAAATGGCCCTGACTTCCGCGAGACTACCTCCGCGAACACTGCTTGCGAATCTTTACACAAGACAACCGACAACATGAACACGGAAGCATACACATCTAACCTCACATCTACATAGCTCACATAACACATCTCATCTTTTTCGCAAATCTTCGTAGTTGCAAAACGCGTTGCCAGTTGCCACCAGTTAACATCCAAGACTTCGCTATCACTCTACGTTTTCGTCATCAGTACCATATTATGAGTGATAATAAAAAAGAGTGGAAAGTCTATTGGGATCTTCAGTGTCCATATTCTAAAAAGAACTGGGAACTGTTCCCTTCAATCCAAAAGCGATTCGAATGCGAGTACGAATTCACAGTGCACATAACCAGTCTGCTTTTCCATCCGCAAGCTTTCACTGCACAATGCGGCGCTGCGCTCATTAATGCTAAAATAGGGCCGGATGCCAAACAACAATACATAGATGCCTGTTTCTCCAACCAAGATAGTTTCATGAACGCGGCTGTCGGAGATGCCAAAAAGTCAGAAATTGATGCAATTTTTGCCGATATAGCTGAGAAGGCTGGTATATTTACCGACTACAAACTGACCAAGGAAGATTTCTTGGCCAATTTACATGATTGGGAACTTGCTGTTTATCCAGCGTGGACAGAACATAAGGAAGCCTTGGCATTGGGGGTTATGTCTACTCCAAAACAAGTAATTGATGGAAAACTTATTGCAGACTCTGAAAGTTCCTGGGGCCCAGATGAGTGGGCTGATAAACTATCCAAGTAAATGGTGCATATTATGATCTCTTTATATTTTGTCTGGTCAGTAAACTTAAAAGTAGCAATTAGCTAATTCATGTCTGTGTGTTTTTGACATTGCACTCTTCGCATATTACGCCCGGCCATGAAATCAGAGCAACCTTCTGTTTCTGGAAGCAGGGCATTGGACTGAATACTAATGGGACAAGAAGTATCACATAAGAAAGTCATTGACTTGGCACCACTCAAAGGTGTCGTCTATTTCATTACATCTATTCATATTACATGTATACATCTTCACAGCCGTTATAACAGTTGGGTAGTAAGATTTGTCACTTATGGCATCTCAATCATTACTTTGGCAGCGGATGAGCTGTCGGAAGCAGTCTGGATTGCCTCATTGAATTCCTAGGTTTGAATTTATGGGAAATCATAGGAGTCAAGTCCATGTTCTGCATAATGGATAAGGGTGCCGAAAAGTCATTAGAGTACATTTGAGAGCCAAGAACGTCGAGTTGCTTTGCCATGATCTGTGTAAAATCTAGCGTCGGAGGTGTTTATGAAGCCGCAACGAAGGTATTGCGCGCACCAAATTTGGCTTTGTTGATCAAGTCTTCAATGATGGGTACTCCAGAGGCTTCAATAAACAGGTCCGTATCGGTAAAAGATTGTCCAAAATACTCAGTCTGCCCGTGCAATTCCTTGAGTGACTGCCAAACGTCAACGTTTCCAACATTGAATATTGCCCCAGCTCCGAGTTGTGCCGAAATTGCCACGTCCTTAAATCCTTTCTGGACGAGGCATGCAAGAGTTGCAAGGCCAATGGGACCAGCTCCGAAGATAACAATTTTGTGTCATGGTGAGGGGCTGCTCCTGAGGACACATTGGTAGGCAACAACATTCAAAGGTTCCAGAAGCGCTGCAATATCAAAAGGCACCGACTCGGGGATCTTGAACACATTGACATCTTTTTAGCGTTTTGGACAACAACATTCGAGCTAAAGGCACCCTCTCGGTACCACCAAAGCCGATGTTGCCTCCCGTGCTTGGATTGACAGAGACACGGTCGCCGACGCTCAGATTTGTGACGCCGTCACCAACTTCGCTAATGATACCCGAGAACTCGTGTCCCAGGGGAAATTCGAAGACGGGGGCTTGTGGAGCAAGCTTCCCCGTCTTGTAAAAGCCAAGATCGCTGCCGCAGATCCCACACGGACCCTAACATCCATCTGCCCTTGTCGTATTTGCATCTGCCATAATTCCAGTTGTTTGTCTGTGGTTTAGTTAATCCTTTCTTCTTTGATGGAGAAGGAGATCTTGGAATGATGAGTGGGCTCTTCTGAAGAAAAATGGGGGCGCTATTTGTGAAGTAATTATTACCTAGTAATTATTGGGGGGCTTTTCAACAAAGTCCCCTTCATACTTCGAGAAGATATTTTGAGACGCCGAACGCCGAACTCAAAATCAGTCAAAATCCTGTGGATACTAGTGGATATCGAACATCGAAACCATGGCAGCTCAAAGTATCAGCAGCATCATCCACGTTTCCAACGGCAAGAATACCCGTCAGAGCGGCCTCTTATCAATTAACAGCCTTCCCGATTCAATTCTACAGTTCATCGGCGAATATCTTCCCAATTCATCTGGAGCAATGATGGCGTCTGCACTCTCACGGTCAGCCTGTTTTGAATCTGATACACTGGATTTCAGTGATATCAACAGAAACTTGGCTTCGAAATTGTCGGACAGCGACATTTCTGATATTCTCGTGTCAATTGATGCTCTCAATCGGTTGAAAGTGTTGAAGCTTATCAGCTGTGAAAATATTTCTGGTATTGGGCTGGAGCCCCTACGAAGATCGACTACCCTCCAACAAATCGACTTGTCTACTTCAGTGAAAGCAACTATTGCCGATTGCAAAGATCTCTTTTCTCCAAACTTTCCATGGTCCTTTTCATTGCAAGAGGATGCCGTGATTCCAGTATTGAATAGTATCATTGCTGAAAAAGGCTCATCACTAAAACACATTCAATTTCCCCTCGTGTGGAGAAGAAAGAAGAGTGACTTGCTCATTTCATTTTTGGAGAGGTACAATAGTGCTCTAGATAGCCGCATGTGCTCGTGTGTAATATGCAGCGAGGGGTTCCAAACCTCTTCGTGGATAAATCGGTATAAGTTCGAAAATAATTCGAACTGGGGGCTGCAACACCATACTTGCTATGAATGTACAGGGCATACGTGTGAAGAATGCGAAGGAAGTTTTTGTGACAAATGCATGAAGCAGTTTTGTGGCATTTGTTCTGATGTAGAGTGCTGCGAGTACTGTTCTGCGGTTATTTGCAACGAGTGTGGTGACTTGGACGTATGCGACGGTTGTGGCGTTCGTTCCTGCCCAGACTGCATGTACATTGGATACTGTGAATGTTGTGATTTAGTCAGATGTTCGGACTGTGTGCCACATTGGCATTGTTCCAATTGCTGGAGGTCAAACTGCGATGATTGCGCGCATGCACAAAACGTTCAGTGGTGTGAAGTCTGCGATGAAGAACACTGCAATGACTGCCGACTCAAGGATTACAACAATGGCAACCTCGAATGTACAGGTTGTCGAGGTTTGCTGCTGCCAAGAATCATGCAGGAGAAAGAAGTCATGACTAGAGAAAACGAAATGCTAAAGTTCTTGGTCGCCAATGCTTTGGAGGACATTTCCCAAGATCCTTCAAAAGTATTACATCTAAACGAAGTTTCACACGTGGTTGAGGTGTAGATATATTGTCTCTTTATATCATAGTGACAGACCAATGCTAAATCAATCAATCGAAATTGAAAGGAAGAAGAACTTGGTGACATTGAATTGAATACAGTATATTCATAGAAAATGACTAATAGAGAGTTTCTTCAGATCATAGTGTATGATCAAATAGTCCATTTTTCTTTAGAAACTTGTGGTAGACTTTCACTTCTTGTCAGTTTGGGAAGTGACATTTTGATGAAAGGGATAGAACCAAGGTAATACAACATGTCAAAATTCATACAAACTCTGGGCACAGGATAATTTCAATTTTGTACACACTGACATGATAGACATTTCTTCTTGTATTTCAAGGATATCACTTATTAGAGAGTAAGGATATGTAGGTTTGATACTATAAAGAAGTAACAGTAAACTGACAAAAAAAGCATTCATTGGTAGTAGGTCAAAATGATTGATGTGGAAGAGCAGAACATCAATATTTTTACAATCATCATACAGTAAGTAGAACTAGTTTTTTCAACATATCTAATGCAATGTTTTTGTTAAATTGCAAGAATCAACTTGGGAATGTCAAGCCCAATTTATGGCCACCCATGACAATTCCAATCTGGACCCTGTATCATCATTTTTTATCATACTCATGATGAGACATTGAGACAGTGAAGTTACTGTGAAATGAATGGATAGAGACAAACACAAAGAAAATATTTTGATAGATGTTTCTTGGTAGAAGGGATAGAAACAAGGTGCTAAATGATAAATTCATACACATTCTGGGAACATCCTAATTTCAATTTTGTACATACTCATTGACATGTTGGAGGGGTTTTCTTGTCAATACTCTTAAGCTGGAACAACACGTATTAGAAGCAGAGTGTCAGTAATTATATAACAGTAAACCTGATTTCTTGATAAGAATTAGTATCAAAAGAATCACTTTAGATAAACAGATTTTAAACAACACATGAATCAAAGGTTGTCATGTAGTTATTTGCAAAAAGTCGGGATGTCAAGCCCAATTTATGGCCACCCGTGACTCAAAAGTGAGCATGTTGTGACCATTGCAGACAAAGGAATTCCAATCTGGACCCTGTATCATCATTCA